>ML861929.1:9407-23850 GCA_009831015.1 Picea engelmannii | reverse complement strand
ATGAGTTTTATTATATCTTTAACTAATCACTCATTGGGAGATTGGATCATTTGATCAAATGGCCCTTCTGCAATTTGTGTGGGAAAATGCCTTAATTTGGGTAGTAACAATGCCCTTCTTTATGAAGAACCAAAATGAAAGCCTTAATTCGGGAGTAACAATGTTCTTCTTTATGGAGAGCTAAAATGAAAGCCTTAATTTGGATAGTAACAATGTCCTTCTTTATGGAGAGCCAAAATGAAAGATTGGATCTTTGTAATGTCTCTATGAGATTGGATTAAACTAAGTAGCTTTGTAATTACATATATTTGTTTATGTAACCAAAATGAGATATTGAATCATTTGGTAAAATTCCCTAGTTTGAGAGATTTGATCACTTCATAAAATTCCTTAGTTTGAAAGATTGGATCATTTGATAAAATTCCCTAGTTTGGATAGTAGCCTTGTAATGTTCTTGTTTATGGGGAGCCTCCTTGCATCACTCAATGATATCCCCAACCTTCTTTTGGATAGTATCCTTGTAATGTTATTGTTTATGGGGAGCCTCCTTGCATCACTCAATGATATTTTCAACTTTCTTTTATAGTAGTCATCACTCAATCGTATCCCCAACCTTCCTTTATAGTAGCCTTGTAATGTTCTTGTTCATCGACAACTTCCTTGCATCACTCAATGGCATCCCCAACCTTCCTTTTAGAGTTGGCTTGCTCTTAAGTGGAGTTGCTTGTTGGTGGGATAAAAACTTGGCATGTCCTACTAATGTTCAAGTTTCATGTTAAGTTAGACACTTCATTGTGAGAAAGGTGCTAATAGTTGTTATATGTCATATAAATGTGTGTGAGAAAAAAATTGGAATATATATGTTTCGTCATAGAATGAGATAAATTTATTTTGTGATATATCTAAATAACATAGATATATTTATTTTGGATATCTTGAAATAACATAGATATATCTATTTTGAAGATTGAAACAATTTCTATCAACTCACGTGTTTATTTTTTTTTAATTACATTTATTTTGTGATGTCTTAAAAATATTTTTATCAATTTATAAATGACAAGTTTTTGTAGTCATTTGATGTAGGAGCATCACCATCAACACTTAAAGAGGCCAGGTGGAAGACAACGCAACACCAACGCACATGTTTCAAATCATCTTTGATCCCGAGGAGAGCGCATTTTGATATTTTGAAAGCCTTATAATTAATTTTTTTTAATTATTTTTAGGCAAGAGCCATCACATAAGGCCGTCGATGTTGTAATCACTTTAATTATCAGATTAGATTGTACAGATGTTGAGCATTAGCTTGGATATGATTTTAATGGCTATTTATTTTCATAACTCAGCAGATATGTTTCTTAAATTCTGATAGGATAGCATTAAGGTAGTCGGTAGGAAGGCTCGAGAAGCCTCTTCTTGTATAAATGTATGTATTGTATGCCCAAATGGGGTTGTTGATCATTGTCTGAGAGAGTTGTTGAAGCTTATGGTGAATTAAAGAGAGCTGTTGAAGCTTATGGTGAATTAAAGAGAGTTGTATGAACTCATGTACATATTTGACTAAAGGAATACAAATAGAGAGGTTTGGTTCCAAATGAATGGTGTTCTCTGTTATTGAACTCACTGAATGTATGCGATATTTATTGTTGTCTTTCGATTTATATATTTTCCATGTATGAACATTCTTTGTATGGTTAAGTGTAGAAGTCTGTGATGCTTTTATAAGTTTCAATTGTTTCTATTCTAAGAGCTCTGGTGCAAGGAGTGCACAGTGCCCACAAGGTGTGCGTAGGGAGAGGCAAGTTGACTCAGAAGTTAAGGAGGAATAGAGTGAAGCTTTGGAAGAACCAGTGCAAGGAGTGCACTATTTCTTTGAGGAGAGAAAGGTTAATGAAGGACCCGCGCAAGGTGTGTGTCAAGTGAGAAATTTGTTTAAGTGTGGAAATAGTCTTAGAAGGGATGGACACAAGGAGTGCACAAAGATACTTTCAAGAAAATCTCTGAGTCCAGGAGTGCACCCTAGGTTCACAAAACTTAGAGGAATCAAGATAAGGAGAGATAGAGGAGTTTTTCCGAGGTTGCGCAAGGCGTGCACACCTATACTCCTTTGAGTATACTGATCTCAGTTGAGGACCCTTGCAAGGAGTGTAGAAGGGTCGACACAGTCAAGAGGTGTCGAAAATATTCTAAGGCAAGGGGAAAGTTTCTAGAGTCTAAGTGTTGGAGCAACGCTAGGCGGGTGTCAAGGGTCGAAAACCTTGGAGTTTTCAAGTGAAGAATGAGTTACTGCTCACAAATATTCAAGTTCAGGAAGATTTCGGCCTTAAATTATTTAAGGGAAGGATTTGTTGAAGAAAGGAAATGGACGAAAAGGATTACCACGAACACTGGCCGAAGATCCGCCAGCCATTAAATATACGAGAGTGCGTAAGGTTTAAGTGCGAAATCTCTTCAAACTTGACACGTTCGGAGGATTTGAAGTGCAAAGGATTTCAAGCCCCCAGAAGGACGGAGGCCCGAATCATTTATAGCTGTCAGATCTTGTAGGGATACACGTCACGCAATATCGCGTTTCGAAATTGGAGTGCTTCGGAGGAATCCAAGTTGGACTTTGTGAAGTCATAATATTTCCGGAGACCCGAAAGCCCGAACCCCATCCCAACAGTTGGATGAAGTGACACTTGGCATGAGATCAACGCTTCGTCGGTTTGTTGTTCAGGAGGAACAATGGTAGGAGGAGTAAGGACTCGCAGAGACTGAAGTCCCAGAGTCCATTAGGACCATTGGTCTTGAGGATAGGTGTGAGGAGTAAGGAATCCCAGAGTCCATCAGGACAGTTGGTCCTGAGGACAAGTGTCTGCCTAGCGGCGGGTTTGGACAAATAAAGTTTCATAAGGTTGGAGGAGAAGGAAGCGCTAAAGCACCCAAAGGGTGAAACATTGTCAGCCGTTGATATTAGAAGGGACACATGGAGGGATGAGATCCACTTCACTCATTGGGCGTTCAAGAGGTTGTGAATTTTGTAGACAGGAGAATCTCTAGAGCCCTAGTTCCTGAAACAGGATCTGGGTCGTCCATCCTGTATACATTTTGAGCATTGATTTGTGGTAGTCGTGGTTTGGGAATCCTCCACTCCAAAGGATCTAGATTTGGATGCAAGCCAGACTCCCGAAGCCCAAAATCATGAAGGGTAACATGAGTCATCGATTCAATGGGTTAACAAGAGTCGTCAATCCAACCCTTTGGATTTCGGCTCTTCGGGAAGTTACATGTAAGCGCAGGAAATACCTGTTGAAGCCCGAACCACCGAAGAGTATTATCCACCGTTGATTTGAACAGAAGCCTACAACCGTCAATCTCGTCGGGGATTCAGTACTTTGCGAATCTGCCAATTTGGAGGATTGTAGAGTGTGGTTGTTGGAGACTCCCAAAGCGCGATAGCTCAAAAGTCCTGAGCTGTGTGAATTTAAAGGAGATAGCCCCCAGTTTTGAGCCCAGGGTCACGTGGAGGTAGCGCTTAACCAACAAGAGTCTACTAGAAAGGGGGATTTTTGGCTCGAAAGGGGGATTTTTGACTCCAAATTGGAGGGAAAGGCTTGTGGAAAGCTAAAAAAGAGGTCCAGGGGGACCTTAGGAGTTGATCCAGTTCCTGCAATTCGAAGATCCTTAGACCAAGAGGTCAGTGGACCCAGGTGAGGGTGGGGGTTTTCATCAAGTGGTATCAGAGCCATAATTAAGCTCCGTGTGAAGGAAATTTGGAACCATGTTGCCAAGAAGACGCAAGGACAGACCTGTACCAAATCTATCCATGGAAGAAGAAATGAGGCAACTCCGTGCAAGATTAGATGCGATGGAGACAACGCAGAGAATATCACTTGATGTTGGTGACGTCAATGAAGCTGAGAGTGAAGAGATGGAAGTATAAGGAGATGTAGGAGAATACGTTGTAGAAGAACGCTTCTTGAAAGTTGTTGCAAGAATGGGAGCTAGAGAAAAATGGAAATCCCAATGTATGAAGGCAACTTGGATGTTGAAGAGATGCTAGATTGGATAAGATCCCTAGACAAGTACTTCAATTACGAAGATATCGAAGATGAAGAGAAGGTGAAGCATGTTGTTACCAGATTAAATGGACATGCAGCGCTGTGGCGGGATGAACTGCAGGCTGACAGAAGGAGCAAGGGTAAAAATAAAATTAAGAGTTGGGATAGGATGGTATCCAAGCTGAAGGCCAAATTTATACCCAAGGACTATCAAATAAATATGTTCAGGAGATTGCAAAACCTGAGACATAAGGGTTTGACAATGAAGGAATACACCGAATATTTTTATAGGTTGAACATCCAAGCAGGAAATCGTGAGAGAGATGAAGAGAAAGTCTCCAAGCATATTAATGGCCTGAGATATGAAATCCAAGAGGAAATCAACATGACGACAATGAGGACGGTATAAGATTCTTATCATGTTGCACTGAAAGCAGAAAAAATGTTGGCCAAGAAGCAAAGCCAACGAAACAGAGGTAAGGGAATTGTCCGTGAAAAGTCACAGAAGCCTAAAGCTGATACTGGAAAGTCCCACAGTCATACAGAAAGGGGAGGAAGTTCTCGAGGAAGACATTATGGTGGAAGGAACTCTTTTCCTTGAGGAAGAGGAAGAGGCAAAGGATGAGAAGTGAAATGTTATGCCTGTGGAAAGACATGGCACATGTCTTGGGAATGTCCCGAGAGGAAGAAGAAAGAAGGAGGTGGAGAAGCTCACATTTCCAAAGCTCAAAGGAATAATTTTGAAGCAAAAGAAACTAAAGATGGGAAATCCCTTATGATGAGGAAAATTCTCTAAAGATAGAGAAATAAGCAAAAGATCCAATCCATAGGAACCGTCTGTTCAAGACTTCTTGCAAGACCAAATACAGGGTATGCAAAGTAATCATAGATAGTGGAAGCGTGGATAATTTAGTGTCCAAAGGAATGGTGGAAAATATGGAGCTGGAGACAACCGCACACCTGAACCCGTACAAGGTATTGTGGCTGTAGAAAGGACACCAAGTCATGGTAAGTCGATAGTGTAATGTTAAATTCAAGATAGGTGGTTATAAATATGAGGTTCTATGTGATGTGATACCCATGTATGTTTGTCATGTTATTTTGGGGAGGCCATGGAAATATGAAAGAAATTTCATACATGATGGGAGAAAGAATACTTACACCCTAGAGAATAATGGTCGTACACATATGTTGCTGCCAATGGAGGATAATATAGTGAAGGAAGAAGCTAGCCCAAGCATACTTCTCATGAGTGGGAAGGAACTCTTGAACGAAGTCAAGAAGGAACATGAGATGCAGTTCGTCGTGGTAAGAAAACCCAAAGTCATCCTTAAAAGTACTTCTATGGATGATTTTCCCATGGAAATTCAAGAACTGCTAGATAATTTTATTGATATTGTGGTGGATGAGCTACCTCTCTCATTGCCACCCATTCAGATAATTATTCATCACATTGACCTTATCCAAGGAGCGAGTTTTCCAAACAAGGCCACATATAGGTTGACACCACAAGAGAATGAAGAAGTCAAGAGGAAAGTCCAAGAGTTGTTGGACAAGGGCTTGGTCAGAGAGAGTTTGAGTCCATGCGTAGTACCAACTTTGCTGAGTTCGAAGAAGGATGGAGGTTGGACAATGTGCACAGATTATAGAGACATCAACAACATCACCATCATGTATAGATTCCCATTACCCAGAATGGATGATTTGATGGATTGCTTGAGTGGAGCAAATTATTTTTCCAAGATAGAATTGAAAAGTTGCTATCACCAGATAAGAATGAGAGAGGGGAACGAATGGAAGAAAACATTCAAGACTAATGAAGGATTTTATGAGTGGCTTGTTATGCCATTTGGCTTAACAAATTTCCCAAGAACGTTCATGAGATTGATGAATGAAGTACTTAAATATTTCATCAGTAAGTTTGTGATTGTGTACTTAGATGATATTTTGGTTTTCAACAAGAATGAAGAAGAGCACTTAAGGAACTTAACATTAGTGATGAGGAGGTTGCAGTAGGAGAAGACGCTAATAAATCTGAAGAAGTGTTCTTTCATGAAGACATAACTCATATACTTGGGTTTTGTAATTTATTCAAATGAGTTGAAGATGGATCCAAAGAAGGTAAGGGAAATCAAAAAATGACCTTCTCTGAGGAGCATATTTGAGGTGAGAAGATTCCATGGGTTAGCAAGTTTTTATAGAAAATTCATCAGGAATTTCAATGGAATTTGTGCACCCATACTGGACACCATAAAGAAAAAACAAAAGTCTTTTAATTGGGCAACATAAGCTGAAAAAAGTTCCAGAGTATTGAAGGAGAAGATAACAGAACAACCGATTCTGGTTCTGCCAGATTTCAGAAAAATATTCTAGGTAAGGTGTGATGCTAGTGGAGTGGCTATTTGCGCAGTCTTGAGCCAAGACAATCAGTCTGTTGCTTATTTAAGCGAGAAGCTGAATGACACAAAGATAAAATATTCCACATATGATAAAGAATTTTATGTTGTGATACAAGCTTTGAAAAATGGAGGCATTACTTGGTCCCAAAGGAATTTTTTATGCACAGTGATAATCAATCTTTACAATTCATAACCAAATAGGAGAAGTTGAATCAAAGACATGCTAAATGGGTAGAATTCATGCAAAATTTTACTTTTGTTATTAAGAACATTAGTGGTAGTGCTAACAAGGTTGCTGATGCTTTGACCAAGAGATGTTTGATTATGCAGGAATTTCGAGTGGATACCTTCAGGTTTGAACACCTTAAGGAAATGTATCATGAATACCCAGACTTTAAAGAGTATTGTGAAGCATGTGAGAACCCTTCGCTAAGGGATAGAAGCCAGTGGATCGAGTATCTAATTCATGATGGATTGTTGTTTAAGGGAACTCTGTATCCGAAAATACTCGATGAAAGACAACTTGTTGAAGGAAAAACACAATGGAGGATTCACTGGAAATTTCGGCCATGATAAAACTTATGCGCAACTGAGTTCTTCATACCATTGGCCAGGTATGAGGTCCGATGTAAAGAAGTTTGTGGATAAATGCAGAGTCCTCCAGAACGCAAATGGAAAGCAATAGAACACCAGCCTGTATCAGTCGTTGCTTATTCCAGATAGGCTGTGGGATGCAATAAGCATGGATTTCATGTTGGAATTGTCGAGAACCCAAAGAGGGAGTGATTCCATATTTGTTGTGGTTGGCATATTTTCGAAAATGGCACACTTTATACCATGTCAAAAAATAACGATGCCACTCACATAACACATTTATTTTTCAAGGAGGTTGTGAGATTGCATGGATTTCAAAGGAGCATAGTCTCAGACCAAGATACCAAATTCGTGGGGCACTTCTGGAGAACTCTATGGAAAAATTTGGGGATGAATATGTCCTTTATTTCAACATATCACCCTCAGAAAGATGGACAGATCGAAGTGGTAAATAGGAGCTTGGGTAATCTATTGAGGAGTCTGGTCACCGAACATCATAACCGGTGGGATTGGATTGTGCCTCATGCATAATTCGCTTATAATGATTCACTGAACATAAGCACTGGGAAAAGCCTATTTCAAATAGTGTATGGGATTCATCCGAGAGAAGGGATGATTTTAAGGATGGAAATTTGTTTGAAAATGTAGAAACCTTGGCTAATCTTGCTAATCCTTCATATGCCAATTATAAATTTTTGGTGATATTTTTGTAAAAATATTCAAATTTATAAGGATTTTATATAGTTTTTATAAAAATTTAGTGATTTTTAAGGTAAAATAATTTTATCCTATAGAATTTGGGCAAATCATTTTCAAAGTGCTCCTGCTTCTGCACTTCGGAATTCAATTGTTTATCTTCTAGGAGGTCTGATGCAATGAGTGCACAGTGCCCGCAAGGTGTGTGTAGGCATAGTCAAGTTGACTCAGAAGCTCGGGAGGAATAGAGTGAAGCTTTGGAAGAACCAGTGCAAGGAGTGCACTATTTATCTAAGGAGATCAAAGTTCAAGAAGGACCCATGCAAGGTATGCGTCAGGCGAGAAATTTGTTTAAGTGTGGAAAGAGTCTTATAGGGGACAGAAAAAAGGAATGCGTAGAGAGACTTTCGAGAAATTATCTGAGTTCGATATCTTTCAAAGCTTCTAGAGACACAATGAGTGCGCCCAAGGTTCATACAAATCAAAGGAATCAAGCTCATGAGAGATAGAGGAGTGTTGCATAGGTTGCGTAAGGCGTGCACACATATACTCTTTCAAGTATATTAATCTTATGTGAGGACCCTTGCAAGGAGTGCAGAAGGGTCGACACAGTCAAGAGGTGTCGAAAATATTCTAAGGCAACATGAAATTTTCCAGAATCTAAGTGTTGGAGCAGTGCCAGGTGGATGTCAAGGGTCAAAACCCTTGGAATTTTCAAGTGAAGAAGAAGTTAGTGCTCACAAATCTTCAAGTTCGAGAATATTTGAGCCTTGAAATTCACTAAGGGAAGGATTCGTCGAAGAAAGGAAATGAACGGAAAGGAATAGCTCGAACACTAGCCGAAGATCTTCCAATCGTTAAATTTATGACAATGCACAAGGTTTAAGTGCCGAAGCTCTTTGAACTTCCCATGTTTAGAGGATTTGAAGCGCAAAGGAGTTCAAGCCCCTAGAGGGCCAGAGGGTCGAATCATTTATAGCCATCAGATCTCGCAGGGATACATGTAATGCAATCCCGCGTTCCGGCACTGGAGCACTTTGAGGAACCCAAGTTGGAGTTTATGAAGTCCTAATAATTTCAGAGACCCGGAAGCACGAACCCCATCCCAACCGTTGGATGAAGTGACACTTGGCACGATATCAACACTTCGCCAGTTCATTGTTTGAGAGGAAAAATGGTAGGAGGAGTAAGGACGCCTGGAGACTAAAGTCCCAAATTCCATCAGGACCGTTGGTCCTAAGGACAAGTTTGAGGAGTAAGGACTCCCGGAGACTGAAGTCTCGGAGTCCATCAAGACTGTTGGTCCTGAGGACAGGTGTCATCCAGGTGACGGGTTCAGAGAACAGAAGCTTCGAAAGGTTGGAGGAGTAGGAAGCGCTAAGCGCTTGAAGATTGAAACATCGTCACCCATTCATCTCAGAAGGGAAATGTGGAGGGTTGAGATCCATTCTACACATTCGACGTTCAAGAGGTTGTGAAGTCTATAGACGGGAGACTCTTCAGAGCCCTGGTTCCTGAAACAGGATATGGGTCGTCCATCCTGTATATGTTTTGAGCATTGATCTATGGTAGTCGTGGTTCAGGAATGGTTCACTTTAGAGGATCTAGAGTTGGATGCAAGCCAGACTCCTGAAGCCCAAAATCACGAAGGGTAATGTGAGTCGTTGATTTAATTGGTTAACAAGATTCGTCGATCCAACCCTTCAGAGTTCGTCTCTCTGGGAAGTTGCATGTAAGCGTAGGCAAGACCTACCGAAGCGTGAACCTCCGAAGAGTATTCTCCATCATTGATTTGAACAGAAGCCTACAACCGTCGATCTCATCGGAGATTTGGTACTTCACGAATCCGCCAATTCAGAGGATTATAGAGTGTGGTTGTTGGAGACTCCCAGAGCGCGATAGCTCCAAAGTCCTGTACTGGGAGGATTTAAAGGAGATAGCCCCCAGGTTTGAGATCAGGATCACATGGAGGTAGCATTTAACTAGAAGGAGCATACTAAAAAGGGGGTTTTGGCTTGAAATTGGAAGGAAAGGCCCGTGGAATAATAAAGGAGAGGTCTAGGGGGATCTCAAGAGCTGATCAAGTTCCTGCAATTCAAATATCCTTAGACCGGGAGGTCAATGGACCCCACGTGAGGGTGGGGGTCTGCATCATCATTCAAAGAAGAATTTTAGGCTCATAAGTTACAAGTTTTTGTATTGGTTAAATAATGATTTTGATGGCTTTAAATGACATTAAATGGCTTTTTATGTTGTTCATAAGCTTGTATTAATTGTTCTTTTCAGTTTGCAAATTCATTTAAAAGAAAGTTACATTGATGCATGTGCTTATAGGGTTTTCATTATGGAATATTACTTTATTGAGAGTAGGTTTAGGGTTTGTCATTACGCATGTTGAGTTTTTTAAACATAGGGTTAAGGTTTTTCATTATGGAGGTTGAGTTTGTTAGATATAGGGAATGTATTCTTTATATTTTGCCTTCACATTGGTTTATCATGAAATTTTAAATTAATCTTTTTTATATACTGTAATATCAAATTTATATTAGCCCACAAGGATGAAATTTGATCAGAAAATTGCTTGTAGCCTTATGGTTTTTCACTGTGGAAGTTGACATAATTGAATATAGGGAATTTATTCTTTATATTTGGCCTCCTTTACACTCCTTTAGCCATGAAATTTTAATATATTTTTCTTTTCTTTCTTATAAATACTCTAATATCAATTCTATGGTAACTCACATAGATGGAATTTGAGAGGAAAATTACTCATCATGAGGCATTTTAAGGAATTTTACCTGTCAAATACAATAAAAAAGTTTACTTGTCAAATACAATAAAAAATTACTGCAACCATCATCAATCTTTGTTGGAAATCTTAAAACAAGTAATAGAGTGATCCAAACCATCAAATTTCATGGGTTAGTTTTGAAATTCCAATCCTATTGGTGGATTATGCTGATAAGGATTTTTAACCCTCATCAATCCATGCTAGAGTGATATGAAAAATCTTCAAAACATGATTCCGATATTTTATTATGCCCTAATTCACTTCTTCATTTCTTTCAAATTACAAAAGAAAAATGTTAAAATAAAATCTTAGTACTAGAAACAAGATATAAACACAATGTAATTATATATATTTTTTCAATAAAGTTTGATACCATATATCTATAGTCAAATTAAATGAAGACAATTGCCATTCATAAATAACATCGATGGATAACAACATTTTAGTTAAATAGTTATAAATTAGATTGTTTTTCATAAACTACTGACAAAATACATAAAGAGAGACTCCAATGGTTAAGTGGGATAGGTAAGAGCCAATAGGGACCATATTTATGATTAGTAGTCTTTTTACCATGCCAGAAAGGGGGTAGTTGCTGATGAAAGTATCAAGCTAGTGTTGCACAATAGGTCAAAACAAGTGGCGTTCGAGTGCTCTTGAGAGACCTAGAGAGTAATGAAAACATGATCATGAATCCTAGCTAGTTGATGAACAAATGAACAAATGTTGTGGTGTTCCTTCAACAACTGATAAGAGGATGATGGATAAATAATAATGGGAAACTCGTAATGGGAAAAATGAGTATATCCATAAGAGGCCTCAAAAGGAGGGGGGTCATGGGATGTTGTATGTTCAAGAATAGAGTGATCACATGATGTAGGAGATATATGACTAAGTTATCGAGTTCAATTTTACTACAATTATTTTGAAAAATAGATCTAATGTGGTGTGTTATTAAGAATGTAGAAGATTATGTATATGAATAAACAAATTATGAAATTAGAGGCTCAATAAATATTTCAATGGCTAAAATCTAGAAGAGAAGATTGTGTATAAAGAACCAAACAAAGAAAACCATATGTAATGGCTCATAGAAGTGTAGTGCTTAATGAATGTGGAAGATTGAATGTGACCATAGAAAAAACATGGGCCATGATTAAGTGTTGAACAACCAAGTGATGTTACCATTGAGTAAAGAAGAAAAGAAATCATAGTACCAATGAAGGACTAGACCTCCAACAATGAATTTTCAAGTAGAACAAATAAATTTATCTAAGTCATTGAGGAACTGAATGTTGCTTAACACCTTTGTTTTTTGAACAATGAATATCCAATATTGAGAAAATGAATAATCCTAATGAGTGTCAAACTAGTGATCATTTGGAACAACAATGTGCCAAGCATAGGAATGACCCAACCATAAAGCAAAGAAAGGGAAATCCATGTGCTTAACATGATAAAGATACAAAAATGATTCATAATGGACTAGGCACATGGATTCAAATTTTTTATATCCCTTTAAGTGTGCAATGAAAAACTTTTAAGACAATGAACACTTAAAACATGTTCAAGACAAAGTTTCTAAATATGTTGAAAAGAAACAAAAACTATTGGTAGGAACTATTTGGAGAGTTTTAAACATAGAAAGATATCTATCAATTGTTATCATTAGAAAATTATTCAAATCAAAAGGCAAATGTGTTTGATTGCCCCGGTTTGGCATGGATGCAACTATTATCCCACGTTGTGGATTTGGTACAGATGCAACTTTTCTCCTCCCACGTTGGCTAGACTCGGTAAATTTAGATGGCATATATTCTTCATCATTCACATTCAATTCCTATGCTAGATCTCGTTGAGCCCTTCGTTGAAACTTAAATCTAGGGATAATCCAACTTTTCTTTCTTCTTAGAGATCCATCCAATGCATGTGGGTCATTGGTGAAGTCGAAGTCCATTATAAATGTAATATACCTCTAATTTGACATAATTTTTTTTTTAATGGTACATTAATCTCCAACCTTTCGTTTAATAGAATTATAGAATAGGATATTTAAAGCTTACCCTGATTATAGATTGATATTCTATCTGTCATATGAGGATAGTACTATGCCATACTAACATCATACTTTATATGATAGGTTTTCAAAATATTCTAGTAGCTTTCAACACACATATTTTTTTCATAAATATATTAATACTTATACATATATCCACCTGTATACGATGTACATTAGGATTCGAGTCCTAATCTTCTTAAAAAGTTGGATTCTTCATGTTTTTGCGCAAGTTTATATCATTTCCCTGTCATAATAGCATATCCATCAAAACTGTGTATACGTCGAGAGTTATGACCTTAACATAACTCATATTATGTCATGGTTAGTGATATTATTGACATTATCTGAGTCGCTTAAACAGATTTTCTTTAAGGCTCGGTCATGGTCAAAACACTTTTAGTCATCCGACTTAAGGTTTAAACAAGGCAGTTCCCACACAATTTTCCTATGCAACTAACTCGTAACTAAAAGTCATTCCACCGATAGAGATAACATAATGGTAAGCTAATTGAACGAATTAGCTAGTGACTGACTAGTTACAACTGGATAGTCACGAAGTGACTATCATTAATCTCGCATCTTGGTTGGTAAGGGAAGGAGATGTATCTGTCAGAAGGGAATTAAGGTTTTGTTCCTGTATTTAATATGGGTCCTGTACCCACCAGTCTCGATGGCTCTCCCACCTGATCTTCCTCAATCCTATCATGCCAACTCTGTCCTAGCACATGGCTCAATGTCCTTCGACATTTACTCTAGTAGTACACCCTCGAGAAAATAAACATCAACTCTGTGTGTGGTTCTTTTGGATGAGGGGAAATATACTCTGGAGGTCGTTGCTCAACAATCCAGTCAACCAGGCCCATTTCCCTGGTAAGTTTTTTCTATTATGCTATCATAACTTTAAACCAGAGGCGTAGAGATCTGGAGTTTCAAATCAGTGAAGGTCCTTTTACTTGTAGTTCTTATCACAGAGTTTCATGTATTTCTTTTTTGGTATACCCAGAGTTTCGACACTCTGTCTCCTCGCTCTCAAAGTTCAGAGACTTGTCGGTTTGGCCTCCTGGTAATTAGTTTAGGGTTTCGATATGCTCAAGGTTATACCACTTCACGCTCTTACCCGGTGGTTATACAAAAAGACCAAGGTCGGATACGTGTGAGTTTTCATGTTAAAAGGGCTAGGGTACCCTGTGTGTGACAACTCTTTTGCTCTCAATCTTTCCTTTGCGAAGGTTGAGTTCTTCCGTCGACATTACATTTAGACCCTTAACTGGTCTTTTCAATGGAACCCATAGTCATTACTTATTTGGTATAAATGCAAAACCTAATTAAGATGTTCACGCCCAGTCCCTGGAAATTCCTTACGGTACGTGTCTCTTGAATATAAGGTTATGTGAGTATTTTATAAGGGCATTTCCTTCCATCGAATAAAATTTGCATCAATAGTTTTTCTTGTATTGGTGACGCTAAATGTTGCAAAGCGACCTCGTAGGGGTCTGGTCCTAACATGCCCTGTGATGACTACTTCTTCTCATTACTCTCTGTAGTCTCGATTTTGGGAGGGTTTAAGAGTCCAACATTTGGGGTAAAGTCTCGTTCCGAAACCTGTCTTTGTCACAATTCAACTTATACTGTTCGGATTGTATCTTAGACTGGCACTTTGGTTATTAAGGTCGTCATTTAAGTAGTATTCAGTTTTTGAACCTCTGTATAATTCGAATCTTACAGTTATAAAATGTTTTGGAAGGAATTTCTATACTTTGAAGGTCTATGTTCTTTAAAAATATTTTCCTTCTTTTACTCAGACATTTCGTATTACCTCAATGAGGCTCTAGTGTCTTGTTTACTTTGATGTATTCCT
>ML861928.1:0-17470 GCA_009831015.1 Picea engelmannii | reverse complement strand
TCACCCCCACAATCAGTTATTAGTAACTCAAACAATAATACATTTACATTGTCCACATGCCTTAGCATGGTAATTCCTATTTTATGATTAATTACAAACTAGGAGAAACATGGATATTACAGTAGTAATCCTTGGATGTACCATTCCCTTTGGTGATCTTCTTGAATTGGTTTCTCTAACCTCCCAATAGCGTCTTTAAATCTCTTGCAACACAGAGAGAGCTTATTGTTCTGACTGAGGTAGTTTGAATTCGAAGATGAACTTCAGACGAACTTGGGAAAGGGTGAAAGATTGTCCTTGCACCCCTTATTCAATAGCCTTCATGTGTCACTTGAGAGAATGACCGCTCAAGGTAGTATTAAATTATACTAACTTGTTTGCATCAAGATTCCCTATGGATCTCTAGATGGCTTCACATAGGAACCAATGTTTCTCTACATCCTCATCCCCTTTACCCCGGAATTTTGGGTATCGAGCGATCGAGCCTCCCATATTTCTAACCATTCTGAGTCTTACTGCTCCTATTAAAATAAAACCTAACGACCCTGGTTGCAATATGTCAAGGGATCTCAATATCCTCCTGGTGTTTACACTTACAAACTGTGACTGACTAGATGGATGTGATGGAATAGAAATAGCATAAGTATGTGGTATAGATATTACCACGAATATAGAGGTCACCTGGGGAACAGGTGATTCAGGGTTGGTTCCACTGACTTCTAGGTGGGTTTCTTTGATTTGGGGGTCTCATTTTCTTTCTCTGGAGAAGCCTTCTCAACCTGATTCCTTATATTTCCTAATATTGGGGTCGAATCTTCTCGGTCTTCTACAAGATCCATACCTGCTTCATATTCCCTTGCTTCTACACACTCCTTTTCTTGTCCACCCACTTGGGGACTCCTTTCTCTCTCCACTTCTCTCTGTTGTAATCTTAGACTGGCCAGTCTTTCTTGTATTCTTACCTTCCTCAAATCTTCCTTCTTTCTTTCATCTGTTCCTCTTGATCCGAGTTATTTCTGCAACACCTCAAACTACTTTGTTTCTTTCTTTACCTTTCCATGCCACCACTTCTCAACTATTGCGGCTCTCCTCAAAGCTCACTCATTTCTTGCATTTTTTTCTTGTTGATCTGCCATTTGTTAAAGAACCCTTTCCCTTTCTTAGGTCATGATACTACCCCAAATTCACCCTACCCCAAGAACAGGTGTTTAGGCTTCGATCTCAGTTGAGGGAATAGTCAAAATCCCCTCCTCCATCAAGAATTATTTGATCCACAGGGTAATTTCCCTCAACAGTCTCCCACATGCACCTTTATTGAAAATTTCTTCCTCCCATGAAAAATATTGGTGATTCTCAACTGCAAATTCAATGATATACCCTTACAGAGTCATGTTAACCAAAAAATCAACTTCTCGCATAATCTGTTGATCCAACCAATGAAGTGTTGTGATTTTCTTTGTGTCCCAAGTACATGTCTTCTTGACACGTTATTTGAATTATGGAGCTTCTTGTAGCTGATCTATCCAATGGAACAACTCTTCTGATAATTTTACCCAGAATATCTCATACTGGTTACTTGATCTTTTTGAATAAAAGATAGAATCTCTTGTAGCATTCACTCTTTAACCTCGCAACTCTGCTTCCTTCCATATAAAGGCATCACAGTTTCGTTCCTACCATTATCAAACATCATATATATATATATATATATATATATATATATATCCACATAATCATTCTCCTTACAAGTTCCCTTTTAAAGCATAGGTCCCGACAACATAACCATTTTGTTGGTGCAAAAGTGATCAGACCATGGTCCTCCTCTAGTTACCAACAAAAGGTAGCGATGTAGTCTAGTGCACTGGCATTTTCATCTTCCTGGGAGGGAAGAAGTCTCACCCGAATCACAACCGAGATGAATAGGAGAAGGAAGGGTAAGGATAATACTTAGATAGATCTATGAAGTATTGAGATTCATATTATTCATGCGCAAGATAGTTTAAGCCTATTGTAGTTTTGAAAATTTCCTAACTGAGAATGGAGAAATAGAGTTGTGTCGACATTCACATGAAATCTATAATCATTTAAGCATGCCAGACATAAAATATAACATATCACAACATTCAATCGAATCATAAGGATAAATACATAAGATATTTTCTTTTTAATTGGGTCTCCCACTGTATTATCATATAACAGGTCTCTTCTCAGAATACAAGATCATCTTGAGTCACATATACAATTGGTCATGCCAAAGATAATCATCAAGGGATTCTCCACTACTGCGATACAAGGTTATCTTAGTCCCTTTCTCTTTTCAACCCTATAGTGCTACATGACTCTATTACATTATTAGTCTGGTTCTTGACCTAGATCTCAGGATTTAGCTAGGATAACAACAACATTAAGTCAAACTAGACTTAGACTTGGACTCGACCTTTCCCAACCTACCTAAGATTAACCAAAACTTCCCAACCATTGACCTTGTTACAATCATATTGATCCTATATATATAATCTGATTTAGGTTTGTTGGTTGAGAATCCAAGAGTTCTCTCTTCTTCTTGATTTGGTTGTAACCTCTTTCTTCAAAACTGGTGTTGCATTGCCCTTCTAACTTTTTTTTGTTCTAACTGTTTCATGTTGCGCATTCCCTTTTCTCCGCTTTCTGTTCCTTCTTTTGATCAGATGTCCGGCTATGAAACATATTGCGCAACTTTTTTTCACCAAAACTAAGATCTAAAGTAACTTACACAACTTGTTTTCATCAAAACAAAGGGCCCAACACGTTGCAACATCTTATCCAAGATATCCTATTCAAGCCCTTGGATCTCACACAATCATAAGTATTATGATCTTAATTCTCCTCTTCTCTTGAATGTCTCAAGATCAAAAGTATGATACTCTGAAATTCCCTCCCTCTTTCACTAAAGCATGGCCTTCATTATATAGGATTTGAGGGCATAACAACCATGGGGTATTTTGGGAATATGGTTAGATCAAGAGAGGATTTATGTCATGAGGTTGGGATTTATCTAATCAAATGACCATTGAATTTTCCTAGGATGGAGAAAATAGATATGACTCGAACCCTTCACCCAAACCAACTTAGATCTTCCTAAATCTTATCCCAAAACCAAGGAAGCTTAGTTTTAACCACTTCATCACTCCCTTATAACTAGGTATAGAGCAATAGTGTCACTCCCCTATAACTGAGAAAGGAGGAATGAAGAGGTTTCATCACCCCCTCTATATGGACAGGGGAGTGATGATCCTCAAAATAGGCAAAAAAATCAAGGTAAAGAGTGGTATTTTGACCTCCAGTTGATAGGTTTCTTATCAATCATGTCTAGGGAACTTGACAAGTACTCCCACATGATGATAAAGTTGTGACATTTGTGCGACACTTAGTAGAATGTGATACATAAGTGATACATAAGTGCGACACATAGTAGAATGTGATACATAAGTGATACATAAGTGCGACACATAGTAGAATGTGATACATAAGCACGACACTTAGTAGTGTGGTAATTTAGTGTGTAACAATGATGCAGGCAAATCCCAAGCTTAAGTATAGACATTGCAAGTAAAACACATGTGAACATGTTCTACAATGAATATTTTTCATAGAAATTGTTACTTACATCATGTGTTTTCCAAGATCATATATGACTCTTTTTATGTTGTTGTCAAAGTTGTATAGAAGAGATAGAGGTAGAACATACTGCAACAAAAAATGAACCATTGTAAACATTAGAGGTAGAACATACTATAACAAAAAAGCAAACAAATAAATATCGAAAATATGTATACCAATATAGAAATATAAAAAAAAATTACCTTACTGAAGGTATGTCAATCATGAGTTTTTACCCTACCAAATTCACCTTTCTTTGTTAAGATATTTATGTTTGAAGCAAATCCCATGGGAAATTTAATTTTCCTAATGACATTTTAAAAGTTTGATTTGTTTCTCTACAAATAACCATGGAAGACTATCTCTATTTCCATCTTTATTTAAATTAATCACATTTTTCATTGCATGATTGGCCTCCTTAATGTCACTACAAAATTTGCCAATTTTTTCTTTGTCACTCCTTCCATATAAGATTCTCCATAATTTCTCTATTAAATTCTCCTCAATATGTATTATATCAAACAAATGCAATATTTTTAGGTGCTCATATTAGGGAAACCTCTTAAATTGTATAGGGTATATTTTCATTCCTTGTGGAATCCCATTAATGCCTTGACAATATTTATGAAAAATAAATGAGATTACAACAATAGTTTTTAGATACAATAAACATAATTATGTACAAATTAAAATAACAAAACACTGATATATATGATATTGTAATGTCCCCAACTAGGATAATGTGTTTCAAGATAATTATTTTAATCAAATACTTTGAAAACAATGTTTTTGAGCTGGTTGATTACTTATGACAAATAGTTTCAATGTAAACTCATAGCTGACATGTTATCAAAACACATTGCAAGTACATAAAATGGAAGAGATGATCATGGCATTTTATTATGGATGGAATCTTCATAAATCACAACAACTCAAATCTCCATTGGATGTAACAATAGTTGCACCAAACACTAACCTCACTGATCTCTATTGGCTGCAATAGTAGTTGCACAATCACACAGACACAAAGAAAATAAAACATGAAATTTCACATCCAATCAGTTGTTGCAAACCCCCGATCGCATATTTCCTCGTGGGATACATCTAGTTGTCTGTAGGGGCCTAATGGGACACCCGTTTCTCGACCCGCGAGGATGCCTTCAACCCTGGTTTCTCCAAAACTCTCTTGATACCTACAAATGTATGGGCTTAGACTCATCCATAAAATTTTGTAAACCTCATGTGTGTTAGAAAAATAGGACCGCGGATCAATAAAATAAAACAAATGCGGAAATAAAACACAGAAGATACACAATACAAGAGAGACACAAATTTACGTGGTTAACCCAGTGTGGGCTACGTCCACCAGAGAAATTGCTAGGTCCTTTCTTTATTATTATCCAACAAAATGAATAGATACAACCTACAACAAAAACCCGTTGTAACTTCCTCTTCTTTCTCTCATAGTCTCCTCTCTCATAATACAATACTTGCCAACCTACATAGTCGTAATATATTTCCCTCATAAAAGAGGGTTGCCTTCTAGGGCAAAAAACCCTAACATAATCTCTATCATTAGATCTACGACCTTATAATGAATGGTCCATATTTACAATGAAATTACATTATACTTTTACAAGGCAATTTTTTCTTCGGGGGCTTCACCCCCGAACCCCTGCTTGCCCCCAGACCCCCCAGCCAGGGGGATAGCCCCCCCGGACCCCGCAGAGTGGGGGCTATCCCCGGAAGATTGTAAATACTTCTGGGGTGTAAATACTTCATGGGGTATAAACATAGCTAAAAGTAAAAGACCTCTAAATCAGGAAGATAATCAGGCTCCACAACCAACACTATGTACTTTGGTATCCCTCCAATTGTAAGAAAAACTTCCAAGTGAAGCTCCAATGGTAGTCCTAGATGTTGGTTGTGGATCCTGATTATCTTCCTGTTTGATATGTCTTTTTTTTCAGCTGTGTTTATACCCCATGAATACTATACACTCCTCCACATGGGGGGGTTTCAGGGGGGGCTCATCCCCCCATCTTGGAGGTCTGGGGGCATGCAAGGTTTCAGAGGACAGGGTTCGAGGGATAATCCCCCAAAGGAAAATATGCCTTGTAAATGTATATTGTAATTTCATAGTAAATATGGAACATTCATTATATGGTAGTAGATCTGACGGTATAAGTTGTGTTAGGGGTTTTTTCCCTAGAAGGAAACCCTCTTTTATGAGGGAAATGTATTGCAGCTATGTATCATTGTGAATATGGTATTATGAGAGAGGATACTATGAGAGAAAGAAGAGGAAGTTACAATGAGTGTGTTGTAGGTTGTATCCCTTCATTTGTTGGATAATAAAATGGAAGGACCTGACAATTTCTCTGATGGATGTAGCCCACACTAGGTGAACCACATATATTTGTGTTTCTATTGTATTGTGTATATTCAATGTTTTATTTCTACATTTGATTTATTCTATTGTTACGCGATCCTATTTTTCTGACAACTAGTATAATAGAGAAAGGTAAATCGCGGAAAAAGAGGGTTCCTAGTTCGAGTGGAAGCAATGGTGAAAGATGAAAAGTTTAGGGTCTAGAAATTTAATGGCCAAAACTACCGGTTATGGAAGATGTAGATGGAATATTATTTATATCAGAAGGATCTATTCCTACCATTGGGTGTAATAGCTAAGAATTGGATGGCCATAAAGGATGAATAATGGGAGGTTCTTGACAGAAAGGCACTAGGAAAGATCTGGCTAAGCCTGGAAACGTCGGTGGCTTTCAATATTTCGAAAGAAAATACAACGAAGGATTTTATGGATGCATTGGATAAACTGTGTGAAAAAACCTCAGCGTCCAATAAGGTATTTCTATTGAAGAGATTATTTAATATGAATATTCCAGAAGGTGGGTCTATTGCAGATCATTTAAATGAATTTAATACAGTTACTAATCATCTAAGTTCTGTAAAAGTGGACTTTTATGATGAGGTCATGTATCTTCTAATCTTGTGCTCATTTCCAAAAATATGGAATGGCTTGGTCATGGATGTAAGTAACTTTGTCTATGGTTCAAACACTTTAAATTTTTATGATGTTAATGGTGTTATCCTTAGCGAGGAAATGTGACAGAAAAGAACATGTGAGACATCAGGTAATGTGTTAAACATGGAGAACAGAGGAAGACAAAAGGATAGAGGAAAGGGATCAGGGAAACTCGATAATTATAGGAAGGGAAGATCCAAATCTAGACTGGGAAAGATAGAGTGTTGGAATTGTGGGAAGAAAGGACATTTGAAGAAAGACTGAAGAGCTCCAAAGAAACAAGGAGATGGACAACATGAGAAAAATCAGGAAGTAAATGTAATAGGTGATGTGTTACAATATGCTTTGATTCTTTCTGTAGATAATATTTATGAGTCTTGGGTAGTAGATTCAGGGGCTTCATTTCATGACACACCACATAGGAAACATTTTCTAGATTATGTTCAAGGTGATTTTGAACAGGTTCATTTGGGTGATGATGCACCATGCAAAATTGTTGGAATGGGAAAGGTAAAAATAAAGAAAAGGAATGGAAACCAATGGTTGTTAAAAGAGATAAGACATGTTCCATATCTAAGGAAAAATATAATTTCAATAGGGTATTTAGCAAGTGAAGGTTTTATATCTATATTTACAGATAAGGCATGGAAGGCTACCAAAGGATCGTTGGTGATAGCAAAGGGAGAGAAGGTATGTACATTGTATTTATGTACTGGTAATACTGACTCTTCTATTTCTTTAGATTCTACATGAGTGGATACAATATTGTGGAATCATAGGCTTGGACACATGAGTGATAAGGGGATGCAGATACTTCACAAAATAAATTTGTTTCCAGATCTTAAACAAATTGATTTGGATTTCTGTGAACATTGTGTATATGGAAAACAAAAGAAAGTCATATTTCTCATAGTTAGAAAAGAAAAGAAGAGTGAAATATTAGAGCTTGTGCATACATATGTATGGGGACCAGCTCAGGTATCAAGTCTTGGTGGATCTTGTTATCATGTTACTTTTATTGATGATGCAACTAGAAAAACTTGGGTTTATTGCATTCGACAAAAATATGATGTTTTTTATACTTTTAAGAAATGGAAAGATTTGGTTGAGAATGGGACAGGAAAAAGGTTGAAGTGTCTTAGATCAGATAATGGAGGTGAATATTGCAGCAATGTGTTTGATGATTAATTTTCATACCATGGGATTTGTAGAGAGAAAACAGTTCGAGGAACACCACAATAAAATGGTGTGTCAGAAAGGATGAATGGGACAATCATGGAGCATGCAAGTATGAGATTTCATGTTGGGTTTCCCTTATAGTTATGGGCATATTTTGTAGATATTGTTGTTTACTTAATAAACAGAGGGCCTTCAAGGTCTTTGGATGGTGGAATTACAGAGGAGGAATGGACAGGCAAAAAGGTAAACTGTTCTTTTTTGAAGACTTTCGGTTGTGAAACATTTGTCCATATTGATAAAGAAAATAGAACAAAGCTTGAGGAAAAATCCAAGAAGTGTGCCTTTATTGGATATAGTGTTAATTATTTTGATTATCATTTATGGGATTATGAAAATAACAAAATAATTAGGAGTAGAGATGTCATATTCAATGAGAAGTTCATGTACAAAGATCAGTTGTAGGGAAACAAACAGGAAAAAGAAAAACCAGAATACACAGTGCTTGATGAGATCACTGAAAAAAAAATTCTAAAAGCACCAGAAAATCAAAATGTACAACAATAGGAGCAACATGTACTTCAAACTCCTACAAGTTTTGTTAGAAGATCTACCAGGTTAAGTAGACCCCATGAATGATACTCTCATTCATTGTATTATTTATTGTTGACTGATTCTGGTGAATGTAATGTCCCCGGCCACCCAAGTCTGGAAACACCACTACAATTCTTCTATGTTACCAACTGTAACATACCCAGCCTCCCACAGGATGAGAATTCCACACCAAGAATGCACCTCTTGGCGGATTTGGAAACTATGATAATAATTAATTAATAAAGAAGCATGAAATACATACATGCAATGATCAAGATTCATACCATAACATAAAAGACATGCACAATATACCATGCACAACATTGACTAGAAAGCATGCACATTATAGGTACAATCTCAGGTATAATAATTTGATATGCCACAGAAATAAATACACAAGCAAAAGAAACCATAACAGAGAGAAATTATCTTTTATAAAAGAAGACACCAATTGGATGCAGACTAAGGATGTTCCACCCAACCGTAGGCATTGTTGTTCCAAGTCTCAACAACAATGTCACCCCCGAGCCAGGGCTATGAATCCACAAGGATAGTTCCATAGTGTTACTTGGCTTCCCAAACCAGTCAACACTCAAGATCTCACAAGATTCTCCAGCACTCACAGCAATCCAAGTACCCAGCTCTCTTCTACCCAACATGCACCACCCAAGAGAATGGACCTCCATCCTTATCTACCACACAATCCCTTAGGCATTCCTTCTCCTTCTAGGGCTCTAGTGCATCTGGTCCAGAATATCCATGTTGGGACTCTCATAACTCACAACTATGATCAAAGTTGAACATAGGCCAAGCATCTGAGACATGCAAGCCTCAAATCATGGCTGGATTACATTAGCAATCTCTACAACCAACAACCATGGTTGTTCTTCAACAGTTCATCTTCCTTTCCCAAGCCAAGACACAAAAATGAGGAAAGATGAGTGAGTGAAGGAATGAATGGAGTGTATACTTCACGAGAGAGGAGGAACAGTTAACAAAATAGGTGAATGAGAGCTTGAGATGAAAAACAACAACACCAGAATGGGGATGGGAATGTGAGTGAGTGAATTACCAAAATGAATGAGAGAATTTCCCAACGGGAGAACCCATTCCATAGACTAGGGATGGGTTTTTTTAATTCGTGGGGATCAAGAACCTCTTGGCCTTCCCCCAAGATCTCACGTAAATGATTTCCCCCCCATTACACAAAATGGGTAATATAAAATAAATAAGCACTTGGACCCTCAATCCCCCTCTCTTGAGGAATCATAGCCCCCTATAACTCTAGTCCTTATCTGTCTAGCAACCAACAATGTATTTATTATTAATAATGATCAAAAAATTACATTTCTTAGGCACATTGGAATTTTCATGATTGTTTGTTAACCTCGGCCTCTCAGCAATGTAACAATACATTATTTAATATGGGGGCTCAAAACCCAGGGTGTTATATCCTCTTCCCCTTATTTTGGCACTGCCCTTAGTGCATATACAAAACAATAATCAAAATTCCAAAATTTATTCAAAACTCTGTGGGTACTCTACCCGTATGGAATATTCATGCTCCCAGGTAGCATCTTCAAGACCATAATAGGTCCATAGAACTTTTACCAGCTCTATAACTCGATTCCAGATAATTTTGACTTTTTTGTCCAGTATTTGCACTGCTTGGATCTGAAATTTTCCCTCTGTCTCTACCTGAATAAAATGCCAATCAATAACATGGTTAAGATCATGTACATATTTCTTTATCAAAGAGACATGAAATAAATTATGCACATTCATGGAAACATGCAATGCAATCATGTATGCAACTGGCCTTATTCTATCCAATATCTC
Source organism: Picea engelmannii (assembly GCA_009831015.1). Lineage (NCBI taxonomy): Eukaryota > Viridiplantae > Streptophyta > Pinopsida > Pinales > Pinaceae > Picea > Picea engelmannii. The sequence continues at coordinate 7,176 of ML861928.1, read as the reverse complement.
AAATGGACCACAAAATATGGTTGCTAGCTTTGTACAACTACCCAACTTCAAAGAGCTCTTCTTGGGCTTTAATTTCAAAAGCACATGCTCTCCTACTTTAAATTCTCTTTCTATCCTATTCTTGTCGGCATAAACCTTCTGTCTATCTTGAGTTTCCTTTAAATTTTTCTTACTCTTAACCATATGGTCTTCCATTTCCTTCATCAAATCCGACCCAAGTACCACCCTATCTGTTGGGTTGTCCCAGCTTACTGGAGTACTATACTTTCTACCATACAAGGCTTCAAACGGGCTCATATTCAATAAAGCTTGATACCCATTATTATAGGAAAAATCAACCAAGTGCAGGTAATCTTTCCACTTAGATGGCTTATCCATCACATACATTCTTTACATGTATTCAATTACTCAATTGACCCTCTTTGTCTTCCCATCTGAATGCATATGGTATGATGTGCTAAAGTTCAGATTTTTACCAAATCCTTTGAATAATCCTTTCCAAAAATTTGACATAAACTTAGTGTCTTTGTTTGAGACAATTGTCCTAGGTATCCCATGCAACCTAGCAATTTCCTTCATATAAATTTCTACAATGTTAGGTGTTGTATGATTTATTTTTACAGAAACAAAATGAGAAGCCTTTGTCAATTTACCAACCACTACTATGATTGAATCATGTTTCCTTGTTGTCCTAGGAAATTTAGTTATAAATTCAATGGTTATCACTTCCCATTTCTTCTCTGGAATTAGTAATGGTTGTAGAAAATCCACTGGGTGTCTATGTTGAACCTTCACTTTCTGACATTCCATACATCTGGTGATATAATCAACAACATCATTTTTCATCCCCGACTAAAATAATTGACTTCTTACTATTGTAATTATTTTCTAGTAACCGGGATGTCCAACATATGGAACATTATGCATTTCTTTTAGTACCAGATTCCTAAGTTCTTCGGAACTAGGAACATAAATTATATTTTTATGCATAAGTAGTCCATATTCCTTTATCTCATACTCTTGCACTTTATGTTGTACATCTCCTTGTTGTAAAATTTCCTTTACATATAGGTAATGTTGATCTATAACAACAACATCTAAAAATTTTCTCTTCAAGTTTTGATCGATGCATACTGACAGTTGTAACATGCATGAGATGCACTCTTCTACTAAGTGCATCAACAACTTTATTTTATTTTCCTTTGATATGCTTGATATCAATGTTGTATTCACTTAAAAATTCCAGCCATGTTGTTTGCTTGACATTCAAATTTGGTTGTTCAAAAAGATACTTCAGAACACTGTGGTATGTTCTAAAGTCAAATCTGTTTCCCATGAGATAATGCCTCCACATATTCAACGCGTGAACAATGTAAGCAAGCTTCAAGTCATCCATGGCATAGTTCCTCTCATGCTCCTTAAGATTTTTGAACTCATAACAAATGACATGTCCATTTTGAGTGAGGACTCCACCAAGTCCTTCCTTGCACGCATCTATGCATACCACAAAATTCTCATTTCGGTCAACAATATTCAAAATAGGTGCACTAGTAAGTAATTCCTTCAGCAAATTAAAATTTTCTTCACACTCAAGTGTCCATTCAAATTTAATTCCCTTCTTTTGCAATGAAGTGATGGGATGAGAAATCTTAGAGAACTCTGCTATAAACCTTCTGTAGTAACCAAATAACCCCATGAAATATATGACTTCTGAAAAAATTCTTGGGTGTTGGCCATCCTCTAATGGCTTCAATATTCTCAGGGTCTACTGTTATACCCTGTTCTGAAATAATTTTCCCCAAGTAATGGATATGGTATTGATAAAACAAACACTTGCTTGGCTTGGAATACAATTGATGTTCTCTCAGGACTTGCAATACCAGTCTTAGGTGATGTTCATGATCTTCCTCTGACTTAGAAGAGACAAGTATGTCATCCAGAAATACTATGACAAAATTATCCCAGTAATTTATGAATATGACATTCATTAAGCACATAAAGACAGTTGGTGCATTGGACAATCCAAATGGCACCACTACAAATTCATAGTGCCCATTCCTGATTCTAAAGGTTGTCTTATGGATGTATTCTTCCTTGATTCCTACTTGATGGTATCCTGATTTCAAGTCTATCTTTGAAAATATCTTTGCTCCTCTTAGATAATCAAAGAGGTCATCAATTTTGGGTAGAGGATACTTGTTCTTTATAGTGGACTTATTTAGTTTTCGAAATTCAATACACAACCTCAAGGTTCCATCTTTATTTTTGACAAAGAGTACTGGTGCTCCCCAAGGTGAAACACTTGGATGTATGTACCCTTTCCTAAACAATTCCTCCAAATGCATTTGTAATTCTTTTAATTTGGGTGTACTCATTCTATAAGATTGTTTTGACACCGGGGCAGCCCTTGGTAGTAGATCAATAGATAAATCTATCTCCCTTTTGGTGGAAACCCTGGTATTTCATGGAATACATCCTCAAATTCTTATATTATCGAGAAATCTTCAAGGATTGGCCTCTTTGTCTTTTATGACTCCTCTAGATGCGTTGCATACAATTGACACCCTTTTCTAAAACATCTCTTCAACTGTAAGGTTGAAATCTCCCTTATAGAGATGGGTCTTGGAACTCCTTTCACAATGTTATGTTTTCCATCTCCATCAAAACATGTAATGTCTTGCTATGATAGTCTAGGACAACATGATGCTTGTCCAACCAATCCATTCTAATTAGAATATCATAAAACCCCAATGGTATGATATTTGGATCAACAATAGTATTCACACTATTAAGACTTATGGAACAACTTCTGACCATATCATGGATTCACCTTTTGGTTTCAGTGGCTAGTTGAACCAAACTTGATTTCTCAAACTTACTTTTCTCCAAATGTAATCTATACACTATTTTAGGATCAATGTAAAAATGACTTGCTCCTGAATCAATTAAAATAGCAACATACTGATTTATGATATTGCCTTCTACCTCGATCATGTTGGATTGGTATTCTTCTTGTCGATCATCTAAGGCTGCATAAATATTTCCCATGTCTTCGACTGTTGTAGCCTCTTGGATGTTGTGCACAGTATTCACTATGTCCTTTCTGTGTGGGCAATCCTTATACAAGTGATCTTCTTTGCATCCCCAACATTGGATTGGTGGTCTTCCCATTTTTCCCAAGGAGTGTTCTTTCTTGGAATCATCTTTATTATACTGATCTTGAATATTTTTATTAGGCTCATTTCTAATGAAAGGAGGTTTGAATCCCTTCCTCCTCTAATCAGAATTCTTCTTCTTCTTATTCTTCCAAGATTTATGCATGGACTTTATTCCCTAGCCTTTCTCATACAAGTATTTAGCCTTCCTGATGGCCTCAGTCAAGGTCTTGGGCTCATCATACCAAATATTTTCTTTATAAAATGATGGAATTCCACTCAAAAACCTTTGTATCTTTACATTTTCATCATTTATAAACCCAACATACTTTAACAACCCCAAGAAATTATTCTCATACTCTACCATAGTCATGCTTCCTAGCCTGAGTTCAAAGAAATCTTATATTTTCTTGTCATAAAAATACTCTGAGAGGTACTCCTTCTGGAAATACTTCTTGAATTTCTTCCAAGTGATCCTATGCTCATTAATATGTTCAAATTGTTTCGGTTGATCCCACCATATTGCATTTTTCTCATGTCAGTGGTAGGTGGCAATTATGTCTTCTAAATTTGATGAATTGTTGTGCAATTGGAAATATCTCTTGAGTCCAAGCAACCATGATTCAACATCATATTCCCTTTCTCTTTCACCATCAAAGGATGGTGGCTTGAGCTTCCTCATCTCTCCTTGCAAACTATCCACCTCATGTCTCCTTCTTTGGTTCCTAATATGAGACACCTCTGGAATTCTTAAGGAATATTCAGATGCATACAACTTTCTTGTTGCCTAAGGAGGTGAGTGGTGTCTATGATCTCTATTAGCACTTCTGGAATAACTAACTCTTCCACGACCATATTTTCTTTCATGACACCTGCCTTATTTCTCTTACTTTGATCCATTCATGGCCTGACCTTGCAAATGATTTAAGCTCTGCAACACTCGAGCATTTATCTGACTTTTCTCCCTCATCAACCTCTCGTTATCTACCTTGTATCTCTGCACTTCTATTTTCAGGATCTTCACAATTTCAAGTAATGTTTCTTTCTCCCCTCAACCCTTGCATCCATTGTATTTTGTCTCTGCATTGGAAATTCTAGTATTTTGGCCTTCAGCCTCTTTATCATGGTTGGAGGCTCCCTTTCCTTCTTCCATTTCTTCAATGCACATTCTAAGATGATGTGTTTAAATCCATTAATTCTGCAAAATGTGAAAGTGAACATTTTTTCATAATTAAGCATATGATAAACAAAATTTGTCAATAATGTTATAGATCCTTTCAAATCATGAAGAATATATATAAATAACACTTCCATGTTATCCATGGGTTAATACATAAATCAATTATGCACAGGATCTTCCTTCAAACCACTTTCCCAAGTGACCACGGCTCGAAACAGTGGGCCAAATCCTTCCTGGCACTTTTTTGTGTTAGAATCACTATATCGAAGATCATGTGGTTTAAAATCGATCGAGGGATGAGATCAACGATCAATAGGAGCTCTAGGACTCCAACTTCGGGAGTTCCAGAATATCCACACTCTCAACTCTTTTGGAGTGTCAAGTCTCCAGACTACATGATCTATTGTCATGTATCTTATCCCAATGAACGGCTAGGATTTCATTCACAGCTATGGGATTCATCAATTTCCCAAGCGCCTCTCCACAGATCTCCCAGAGTGTCAAAATATTGAAGGTCCTCTCCTTCCTCCACATATCACCTCTTGATCAACGATGGAGATTAACTCCGGCCTTTGGGAGTTCTTGACTCAAGAACTTGCAACTCAAATTCTTCGGAGTACCAAGTCTCCAGACCTTGGGATCTTGCGCCACATGTCTACTGTAATAAATGGTTGATATGGTCTTCGACCTTCAGGCCTTCGAGAGTTCGCGACCCCAAATTCTTATTTCTTGAATCCTTCGAAGTGACAAGTCTCAAGGATATGGGATCTACTTCCACGTGTCCTCTCTCAATCAATAGTGAGGATTTACTACGCTTTTTTAAGCTTCGAGGGTTCCACCTTTGTCACACTTCATTCCTTCAGAACACCGAACTGGAGAACTCCCAGAGTCTTCATCGGTAACTAAGCACCAAGGAGTTCCACGTGGCAGAAAATAAGGCACAGACACGTGGCCCTATTTGATGGGTGACACATGTCATATAATCACTGGCACGAATGGTCTTTGAAAAAAATGAAACATGGTGACACATGGAAAGCATCAAGTGCATACACGTCACCCTAGGTAACATTAGCAGGCCATGTCACCCCAGTGCCTCGCACCTTTAGGACTTAGAAACTTCTGGAGACCTTTCCCCACTACACCACAAATCCCCCAAACGTCAAACTCCCAAATCGACTGATTTGCAGATGCGTGTCTTCAAACACGAACGGTCTAGATTTACTCTGGGGTTTGGTACTTCAGAGGTTTTCACTATTGAAAACCACCACACCCCCGGACTACCAAACTTCAAATTTACGAACCCTTGCTAATCTTTGGACACGTGTCCCCGAATATGAAGGGTCCAGATTTACTCCAGAGTTCAGGACTTCAGAGATTTTCTTTGTCTAGAAAATAAAAACTTCACCAAAATCTATCGGTCCCCGACCGTTGGCCATCCACGATCAGGTATTTTCCTTTCTCAATATTCAACCCTTCACCCAACTCGTCGATCCTCGACCATCGACCGTTGGTGAATTTTGTTGGCGAACTTCCATACTTAGAATTTTTGACAAAAAAATACCCGGGTGAATCTGGGCCGTTGATCTCCCAACCAATATGATCTTGACAGTTGATTTTCTCCAACTCCCCCAAACAACCGAAATGAATACAAACTGTCGATGTTCCTCAATTTCCAAATTGTTGAATCAATCCCCATCACTGATTTGGTAATTTCGCCAAAATTTGTAAACATTCAAGTTTTTTAAATTTTCAAGGACGAATCGGGACCGTTGATCCAAGATCAAACATGTTATCAACCGTCGATTCTCCAAACTCTATATAGCATTACAACGGCTATTAAAACTCAAATTTTCGACCTTCTAATTCAAATTCGGATCTGCAACTCCATAGATCAAATCCATTAACTTCTTAGACAATCCTGGAATCATTCAAACTCAAATCTGTTCACGAATTTGGGGGACTTCACTCAAACTCTTCCACCGTTATTCCCCAAATTCGCACAGATATATATAAAATATGTGACAATGAACCTTCTCGATTCACACTTGTTCTGGTCCATAACAGTCTGGTGTTTGAACCATAAGCTCTGATACCAATTTGTAACGTCCCCAGCCACCCAAGCTGGGAAACGCCACTACAATTCTTTTATGTTACCAACTGTAACATACCCAGCCTCCCAAAGGACGGGCATGCCACACCAAGAACGCACTTCTTGGCAGATTTGGAAACAATGATAACAATTAATTAATAAAGAAGCATGAAATACATACATGCAATGATCAAGATTCATACAACAACATAAAAGACATGCACAATATACTGTTGGATTACTCAGAGGGGGGGGTGAATCAGTAATAGCGTAATTATAATATTTTTTCTTCAAATGTTATATCAATGTAGAATTATTATCCAATAATGAGCAATAAGAAATAAACAATCACACACATACACAGTACATCAGTATTTTACGTGGAAACCCAAATCGGGAGAAAGCTACGGAATGTTTTTTCTTATATGTCTTGAAGAATTACATTCATTGGAAGCACCAACATCCTTTGTTTTCCAGCTACAACTGGAAGGAAGCTCCAACCCCCTAGTTTCTTAGGCTATAACCTGAGGGAAGCTCCAACTCCCCAATTCTCTGGCTACAACCAGAAGGAAGCTACAACCCCCAATGTTCTTCGGCTACAACCGGAACGTGGCTACAACCACCTGTCATTGCCCCGTCCTGCCACCCTGAAGTAGAAGTAGAATGATGGAACCACTGTCACACTATCACTGTGAGATATACCACTGTAAACCTGTACCAATAAATCTGAACCATGCATCAACCATGCATCA
>ML861927.1:13216-23850 GCA_009831015.1 Picea engelmannii | reverse complement strand
TTATACAACATACAACTTTCCATCCCCTAGATAATGTAAATGAATCTAATCTCTTAAAAGGAATTTGGGTAAAACAAAGTATGCTTGCAATTTGCTTTTTTTATTAAGTTAATTTTGTTTATTATTAAGTTTGGGTTTGCCATTACGTTTATGGTATTTATTAGTTTGTGAGAATATTGGAAATGCTTTGGGCACTTACATAAAATTCGTTCTTGAGAGTGTTGTAATGAATTTATGCACATATGCAAACATCTATGTTGAGATATACCTTAGTAAGGGTCATTTGAACAAAATGATTCTCATAAATTGTTTTTTTATGAATAATTTGATTAATTATGAGAAATCAAAATCTCTTTTAAATAATTTTATAGGTAAGGTTTTATGTTGAAATATACCTTAGTAAGGGTATTTTGAACAAAATGATTCTCACATGGAAGAATTTTAAATATGTATAGGTTTTGGATTATGATAACACAACATTTGGGTGTAGGATATGTCATTTTTTAGGACATTATGCTTGAGCTCATCCTCCTAGTAAAAAAGGAACCAAATCAAAACCAAAGAAATATAATTTTTCAAAAAATTGAGTTTGGATATTGACCTTGATTACAATGAGGTAAATCAAGACATGCAAATGCTTGGGGAATCTGCTTCTTTCTAGAGGGATAAAGTAGAATAAATGGATATAGGACTTCCCTCCTTAAGAGAGGTTGCGGCAGATGCCGCTTCTCTACATGGAACAAAAGACATTATGAAGTTCATACCTCATATATACATAAAGAAGTGGTTCTTTCTAAGAACTTTGATCTCCCACCTTCTACTTCAAAGTTAGTTACTATGTCTCTTTAAAGGGGAGGTAAAAAAAGAAAAAAGAAAATCTTTTATAAAGGGTAAGGGCAATAAATGAAATATATATTAATAATGTAAATTTAATAATATAAGTGTAGTATGCACCTATATTGTTGTAATTATTTGTATTGTGCTTTGAACAATTAAAAAAAATGTAATTTTCATTTTATAATAAAATACAAATTATAATTTTTTTAATTAAAAAAATTAAAAAACATCATTTTTTAATATTTATGGATGATTTTATTAATAATAATAATCTATTTTTAAGGTTACGGCCAAGCCAGCACACCAAATTGGTGGATGAGATTTCCTTGTTTGTGGGACAAGGGACCCCCCTCCGCCCAAGCGATTTCACTCATAAAGTCTACGAAGGTATACATACCCTACCCCCTTCTCGATTTGAACCTGTAACCTCTTAAAAGGAAATACATGTTCAAAAAGTAAAAATTAATAATATTTTTAAAACTAAAAATTATGATTATTAATTTATATAAAAAATAAAAATACTAAAAAGGAATAAACATAATTTTTTTTTAATGGACAATGCTAAAACTCACACGCCAAATGCATGCAACTGTATTATACCTAGTCGGCCATAAACGATAAAGTAAAAATATATATATTTTTAAGCTGAGTAGTGCCTCATTGTTGGAGAAATACAACGAATAGCTTTTGGAAAAACATGCGGAAGCACACATTTCTAGTGAAGGGGGGAGAAGCGTTCCTTTCCACCAAAATCTGAAGGTCGTATTCTCTGGTGTGCACATCGTACTTGAATACACCTATATTCTACATCTACTTTACTATATAATATGACCTATGCATTTAGGGTGAATATAATATGACCTATGTATGTAGGGCGATTTAAAATATGTAGTACTATGTTGAGAGGATCTAACAAAGTTGTTCAGAACTTTACAACTTTAGGTTTAATTTTCATTATAGCCTGTCCACCTGAACTGAATAGTGTAAGTTTTGGATGCTCCTACCATTATTGTTGTAATATGATTGGTTGGGTGAGATTGTAATGTACTTGTTGGATTTTAATATTTAAATTGATTTTTTTTTAATGAATGTTGAACACTTTGTTGAAAATATTGATTGTGTAATTATATATAAAATTTAAATTTGAATATTTAAATTGATTTTTTTTTTTTAATGAATGTTGAACACTTTGTTGAAAATATTGATTGTGTAATTATATATAAAATTTAAATTTGATTATATTAATTTTTAATTTTATGATGGATTTTAAATGTATGGAATTTTAATTTTTATATTATAAATTTTGCAATCTTTTTATTATGATTATATGTTTTTTTAATATATATATATATATATAAATAATTTTTAATGATGTTATTATGTAATTTTATTTAAAGTAAATGATGTTATTTTTTATTTTTATTAAAAGTTAATTAGTTTTATGTCATGTTAACTTTTAAAAATGAGAGAAAGTATTATGGTTTTCTCTAAACAATTTAAAGTGGAAAAAGAAAAAAAAAGAAAGTAAGATGCCCTTTTCATATTCAATCTCAATTTTAATGAAATAACAAACCCATAATTACTACTTTATTTATCACCTGGTACTCTTTCTTAATTTGTTATAATTAATATATATTTTTTATATCCAATATTAACTTTAATAAACAAAAAAAACCCATATTTACTAAAAATTTAATAACTTCTAATATCTATATTGTTTATATCATCCATTTTCTTTTACATTTTTTAATGATCAATATCAATATATTTATGATATTATTAATACTTTAAGAAAATTATTTACTAATAAATACTATTTAAACACTATTTTCATGTTATTATTTTTTGTAAAATTAGGTGTCGATAAATAAATATATCTTATTTATTTATTTTTAATGAAACATGAATCTTTTACATCTTCTTTTTAAATTCAATATTAACATCATCACTCTTTTGCATTTTCTTTTTAAACTTAATATTAACCATTCTGTATTTATATAATTGATACTAGATGAATTAAAAAATTGGTTTATAAAGTATATACAAAGTATATTTGGATTTGATCACCATTTTATGATAAATTTTATTATTATTACATTTTCTATTTTGACGATAGTTTTATTATCACTTTGAATTATTTAAAAGTTAAATTTCTTATAAGTTTTATTTTCATTTTGTGATTTTTTTAAATTTTAATTGGAAGATATTATATCATAGTATAAATACATCAAAATTTGGTTTTTTATTAGAAGACCACAATCCAAAACACAATATAAATTCAACATATAGCTATACAATGTCAATAGTTTCAAATACATAATTTCCAAAAAAATGCCTAATAGTATAACTTCTATAATATGTGCTTATAATCTTTATGACTTTGTAATCCATACAACCTTAATCAAAAGCATGTCTACTGTAAGCTTCATCTTCATCAGTTGCTTCCTTGTCAGACTCCTTCACTTGCATGTTCAAATTTAGGAGTTGGTACATTGAACGATCTTCCATGAGTTTTCTGGAGTTTGAATTCACAAAATATATTTGGTTAAAAGTTCCAAGCTGCTTTCCTTGTAACATGTTTTCTATGATGTTGCAAAGGGTTGCACATGGTCAAACTAACTTTACACTGGGAATGAGTATCATAACTTACTTGATCCTTACAAACATAAAAGCTAACCTGAAATCCACATAATTAGTACCAAGGACCATGTGCCTAATAACATTATTAGAATCTTTCACCACTATCAAACTCTGTGTATAAAGAATGTTAGACTAATTTCAAACCTTACAAGATTGTGTATTAGAAGATATTCCCATACATATATACAATTGTTCCTTCAACGTTTACGATAACCCTTCCGATACTTTCATTTTGTGATTTATTAATAAAGAATGGACATTGATTATCATAGACTTATAAGTAAGAGTTTATGATAACCCTTCCCACATTTTCATTTTGTGATTTATTAGTAAATAATGGACATTGATTATCATACACATTATGATCAACTTGTAAGTAAAATATATAACAAGGAGAGTAAAATCTTTTCTCCTCTTCAATCTATTAAAAAATTGTGATAAAATACTATTTTTTTCTGGTTTGAATTTTTGTAATTTAAAATTTGAAATTCTCTTATAAAGATAAGAGGGCATTGCATGTTTTATGGGAAAGCTTACGTAATGCCACAAGAAATTGTTACATACCTTTGGGTCTAACTTCATGTGCAAGTTTTGATCTTAATATTTCATTATTTAGACATGTGAAAACATACTTAGTGTCCGATCTCTTGTACAATACTATGATAAAAAAAACCTAAATATTGGAGAAAGATCCAAAAAATACCTAAATATTCTTGTCGATACATTGCTAACTTTTTCTTAACCTTAACATTTAAGGAATACCATTTTTCCTATTTGTACTAATAAGTCTTTACAGAAAAGTTCAATGTCTAATCATTGTATGTATTTTATTAGTTCATTCTTTGACCAAGTTTGTCTTCTTTCGAAATCTCATTGACCAAACTTGTTGATTCATAAACATTAATATTAAATTTGTCACTTATGTCCATGCTTAGAAGTGAGAGTAAAACATGATACATGGGGCACTAAATTTCCAGAATCCAATAATATATACGAAGAGTGCACATAAATCTCTGGCCCCCATCAGAGCCAAAGGGAAATCGGCAATTTATCACATGGTCATCAACTAAATTTTACCTTGATGTAACGGTATGGTAGAATCCATCATTAATAGCTAATTATAAATTATATGTTCCGTTATCGTGTTGAAGTTTTAACCTTCTCAAAATTTATCTGAAGTATCGGTCCCCACACCAACAACTCCGACGATGCCACGTCAACTCTATCCGCACGGCTTGTCGTGCTCGGAGACAGTTTTTATTATTATTATTTTTCAAATTATCTCGTTTCTAGGAATTTTACCATTTTTAATTCAATATTACGTCCGCAGCATTGCACTTGTCAGCTCAGACCACATAAAGACTGGTCATGCTTTTTGGAAATCAAGGGTCTGCGCTGCAGCTGGGAGGTGTGAGAACCATGCGATCAACTGAACATGTATGATGTTTAATCTTCACTGTAAAAAAGAGGCTTCCCCTCTCGTGCATCCTGTGGAGTTTAGCGGTGGAAAGCTTTACTAAATATGATGGCTGTTTTCTCCTTGGAAGTTAGGTTTTTGATGACAGGGATGAAGATGGAAGACTTTTGGTGTTCTGAAGGCCGAGTGGGCTCCAGAAAATATGTGTTCAGTCACTTTTTCTGCGACAGTTGCGATCCATTAATGGCCGGACGGATTCCAGGTTTGGACAGGATTCTAATTGCATATACAGTAGTTTCAAAGTACTGTCCCACATTATGAGGCTTTGCGAATCGATTGAGACTGTATCGGGGATTCTGCCGGTGTTGCTTTTTGCAGAAATGAAATTTGATGATTTAAAGCTTTTACGGTCGAATTTTAAGTCCTAAATTCATCTTTTAAGGTAAAGTTTAGTCTTTCTCAACTTTCATTTTCCTTTACATTGTTCTCTGCGAGGTTTCAAGTTCCAGTTCTGTGTACGAGCTTCCGTTTTTTGCGCGTAAATCGGCGTTTTAGATGGCTTAGGCTTTTCTTTGAGGCGGAAGTTGAGGTCGGGTTACAGGTTGTGGCTTTTGCGGCTGTATTGCTCTTCTTTCGCACGGTTTAGCTTATCCAAGACTTGTTCTTGTTATTTTTCCCTTTCATTTGCTTGTCATTTGGAATTTCTGGCAGGTATTTTGAGTTTTCTGTTGAGTCGTGTTAATTCGCGTTGATACGGCTTATTTTCGGTGAGTAAGGATTAATGTGACGTACTGAGTGATTTGTGATGAAGTAGAGCTTGTTGAAAGCTGCCTTGGATTCCTTGACCGAGTTCAGCTTAGATATTTAGGATTTTCAGCCACGGCGATGAACAGTAGTTTCAGATGATCTCTGCCATTAATGAATCTTATTTTGACTTTACTAATTTAAGCAATTTTCAGTTCTAGTGCGCTTGAAATAGATTTATTTTGATAAATCCGGGTGTGTTTTGAACAATTTTAGATATCTTTAACAGGTAAAGTGATTTGAAGATAATTTATATAAATTTATTTTTCAGTTCTTATACAATTTGAATAGATCTATTTTGATAAATCTAAGAGTGTTTTGAAAAATTCTAGATATATTTAACAGGTAAAGTGATTTGAAGCGATAAGATTTTGGGGAGTCTTTTATATATATATATATATATATATAGTGAAGGAGTCCATTTTCAGCTTGTTTTTACGGGCAGCTTATGTCTGTAGGTGAAAGACACTAGTAGATTTGTATTTTGGTACAGGCTGCGAAATGAGTAGGGCTTAATTTTGAGCTAACAATGACTGTTTGGAAGAATTTGAGCTATCTCTTCTCAGACTAGAAGTCCTCTATTTTTGAAGCGAAGAAGACCTTTTCAGAAAAACAATTTTATCCATCTCTCTAACGTAGAGCTTATTTTTTGAGCCGGCAAATACTGTTTTTACCAGTTTGTGGGATATTTTAAGAAAGAGGGCTTTATCTTCAAGCACTTTATGAGAACTGTATATTTACTGAAAAAAGAGCTTATTTCTGAGTGTACAGGATGATTTTAACAAATTTAACATCATAGTCTGTATATTTTATTTTCATGCCTCCAAAGCACTATTAGCTATAATTTTTTTGCTTATTTATAATATTTATTTTTATTTTTGAAGAATATAAACAGAACTGAATTTATAAGTAAAAGTTTGAAGAATTTAAATACAATATAAGTAAAAGCTTATATAGTGTAAATTTGTGGAGATTGGACTGTGTTTTTTTAAACGTTTCTCGGCAACACTCCACCCATCAAAACAAACAAAACTTATATACAAACAAAACTTATATATCTTATATAATTAGCTAATAGTACATACTTTCAACGGTTTGTGGTGATTTTTTTTCGAACACATGAAGCATTTTTAATGAGGTAAACCCTCGTTTTATGGGTTACGATGAATGTTTTTGGGTCTTGAACCGATTAGAGACCTTCTGGCTTCTAGATTTTTAACCTGACGAAAGCGAGAGATGAGTACTTTATTTCTTATGTCAGGTCCGCATTGTCGCGTTTTTGACACTGCTATTTTGGCAATGGTATTTTGGCAGTGGGCTCTGGCATTCAGCATTCCATGTGGCGTCTACCGCTGGTGGGTAGATTAATGCTCAGCCGGTGATAAACAGCAGCGATGAAAACCATAATTGAGGAGGAATTATTTGGAAGCCTTCACGTTTCTCGGGGATATACGAGGAAGGAGGTTGCATTATTTTAGATTCTTGAGTTCGAAATAGATTTTGAAATGATACACGATTGTTCAAGCCGATCAAGCCGTATGTTACAAACTTTGGGTGAACGAGTAGAGAGATTTTACACTCATTTTCTCGTCCGCGAATTTCAATTTGGGGCCGGCCCATGTATTCATTAAGTGCTTCCCGGGGCTTATCTAAGACGCAAGATGCCCAGCTCGTCTGCATCCCATGGTCGTCCCCACGAACTGCTAAGAGTCCAGTTGTGGTTTTACTTTGATCATGACCAGAACGACCCGTGGAGCTGCTGCCTCCAAAGCTCTCCGTGAAAGGGATTGCAATATTCAGGAGCATTTGAGAAACCATGTACATTTGACTAATTGTATTCATTTGAAGAATCACGTCCACATGCAGAAATCAACAGTCATGTCAGCCGAGAGCTCACTTATGAAGGAGCTAATTCTTCTTCAAAGATCGAGATCACTCAGGGATCCTTCTACGAGCCCATCATGGAACTCGCCCATAATTGGTTCTTTGATGAAGCGGCTGGAAAAGGAAGGCGCAACTCAAAAGAATGATTTCGGGGGTGTAAGATCTTTGGGTGGAGAGCTAAGGAAAGAGTTAAGAAGAGGTTTTGTTACTTCCCCGCTTTCCCAAAGTGATACTCTGATAAAAAATACAGGTAGATTTCGAGCAGGTACGGAGGATGACTCAACCAAGAAGGAGAAAGGAAGTGGAAGTCGAAGCAAAGGCATTGCAGATCTTCATACAGGTAGAAGAAATAGAAATATAGAAAGGAGTGAGAAGGGAATAGGAGATGAGAATCAGAAAAGTAATTCTGAGATGTCAAGGTTGGCCAATGTAACGGAGAGGCTTTCAAGGGATGGCTACAATTTAGGTGGACAATCGAAAGATTTTATTTTGCAGGATGATTCGGTTGCCGGTAATATGCTGCCAATTACGAGAAAGCCGTCCAGAAGAAAGGGGGCTGAAGATAAGAGCACTTTCTCAAAGCAATTCTCCGAGCGATCCAAAAAATACACATTGGACAGCGACCGACTTCAATCTCCATACTTGCACAGGCATTGTGAAAATCAGGGCAGAAAAGGGACCATCAAGGACGAGGAAATGGAGGCGAGCTCAGGAGCAGAGGATAGGGGTCAAACAACGTCAGTTCCTCACTATCATATTGCAGCTGGAGAGTCAAGTAGGCCTAGAAAGCGTAAGTTTAAAGGGTTAAAAAGATCTCATATCCATGCACTTTCTAGAGAATTAGAACATCATCACGAGATTTCTGTTCTTTCTGTCGCTTCAAATTCTCTTATTCATGGTGCATCTAGGACAAACGATTTGCCAGGTTCACGAGGGACCCGGTTGCAAATAAGAGGCAATGATTTGGAAGTCACTCAAGATTTTAACAATGGATGCGGGATTCTTCGGAATTGGTCCAGAATTCACCAGAGAGGCAAGACAATCTTGGATCGTGCAGGCAGGAGTCTCTCATGTGGACTGTCAGATTCGGGAGCAAGAAAAATGGAAGGCCTTGCCCCTCATAGCAGTTTAGGTTCTCATACAGACCATTCGGTGGTCCCAGTGACTTCGGATCACTCTACATCTTCTTTGGATTCTGATTCTGAGGCACTTCCTCTACTGATTGAGCCAGGTGTATCCCAGGAAAGTATAGAAACAGATGCACAAGGAGTTAAAATGTCGGGTGAACTGGATCTCTATGCAGATCACAATTTAAACTGTAGACAAGATTATGATTCTGCTTCTGATATCAGATCAAGAGACCAGTTTGGACTTGGAAGAGATCTCAAGAGCAGTGGATGTTTGAGGCATGAAGACAGGCACCGGAGCTTGACTCAAAAATATGCACCAAAGACTTTCAAAGAGTTGGTGGGGCAAAACTTGGCTGTGCAGGCTCTGAACAATGCTATACTAAGAGGGAAAATTGGGCTGGTCTATGCATTCTATGGTTCTCATGGTACAGGCAAAACCTCATGTGCAAGAATATTTGCAGCAGCTTTAAACTGTCATTCTCCAGAGCAGCGTAGGCCCTGTGGAGCATGCAGTGCATGTATAGCACAGACCAATGGAGAGAGCTCAGATGTCAAGGAAATTAGTTCTGTTGGCAACTTCGATCTTGATAATATTTCCAGCCTCTTGGATAATATGATTCTCTCTTCATCCACATCTCATTACAAAGTGTTTATAGTGGATGATTGTGATACTTTGACAAGTGAAGCTTGGAATGCCATCTCAAGGATTCTTGATCAAGTGCCTCGACATGTAGTGTTCATTCTTATCATGACAAATCTGGATCAGCTACCTCATACAATTATAACCAGGTGCCATAAATTTTTCTTCAACAAATTGAGGGATGTTGACATCATAAACAAATTGCAGGCAATAGCATTACAAGAAGAATTGGAAATAGATAAGGATGCATTAAAACTTATAGCATCAAGGTCGGATGGGTCTTTGCGGGATGCTGAAATGACACTTGATCAATTGAGTCTTTTGGGACAGAGAATATCTCTTCCATTGGTTCAGGAACTTGTAAGTTTATTTTTTCTATTTCCAAGGTTCTACTTTTTTATTGCTTGAAGTCCAAGAGAAGGAACTGTGTGGTAGGGTAAAATCACTCAAATATTATAGTTCTGAACATCACCATTTTTTCATTTCGCACATTTTATCTGAAAACTTTAAAAATAATTTTTGAAGTGAATACCATATATTTGAATATGATGAAACATATTTCATTTTAAGCTACATGCAAAATATATCATTCTGATTTTGGGCATAGGTTGGGTTTTGTTCAATTCACTAATTTTCTAACATCCTATCTACCACCATTTTTCATCAACTGAAGATTAGAGCCCAGAGAGGGTATTGCAATTTAGCTAGTACATATTCTAGAATATTTGTTAAAGTAGCGATATGATTGTGAACCTTACATTAAAATCTGAAATGTTTGAGGAAGGACTGCCGATTTCTTTGTTTCATTTTCGCTCTTTATATCTCTGACATTAACAATCATTGGATTCGGAAGTATATTCTGTGTTCTATCAGTAGCATCCACTCTTGCAGGTTTATACCCTAGAATCTAGATTAAGTATTTCAGTAATTAGATACAAGTGAACACCATTACTAGCTGACATACATAAGGCAAGATGATCCAAAATTAGACTTGTGACTTTGCTATTTACAAGTTCTTTCAGCTAGTGGCTTAAAGGGATTCATATAAAGGTGTTACAGAATTCAGCTTTTTTATGCACAATAATTTTTGTTACCCTGACTCCTGTTATGCAAGACGAGAATCAACAGAATTCTAGAAATAAGAGCAATACATCATACATGAAATTTACAAATTTACACAAGGACTAACAAAACTTTTATTCTGAAGTTTGTATTTCAACAAACTACAAGTTTTACAATTGTGTCCTTCCCTCGGATTACAAATTATATATATATATATATA
>WSFP011415271.1:0-23850 GCA_009831015.1 Picea engelmannii | reverse complement strand
ATAGTTTTGGTTTGGTGAGTTACACGTTACCAAAATATCTAACCTTCAAAATATTTTGAAATCGAAATTTAATGTGGACACCATCTTAGGGAGAAACAACAATATTAAACATTTATGTTACTAAAAGTCTCTTATCACTTGGTGTTGGCTTTGACTTTAGTTCATAAAAAAATTCATTAAATGATTATTCATTTTTTTTTTTAAGTTGAAAGTTGTTCGAATAAGGTTGTATGAGAATATTATTGCCAAATTTAGGAGCACTAAGGGTTGGTCAGAAAAAATTATTATAATATAAGAGTTTTAAAGCAAGGTTGCACCATGTCCCCCATCATTTTTGGCATATACATTGACATGTTAGAAGGTTTTTTGGAAGAGAAGTAGGTTGCCTCAACCCAACTTTAGCTGTTATAGTCATTATCCTTCTTCTTTATGTCATTGATATTATTCTTATGGTGGGGAGTCTCTATGCTCTTGACAAACAACTAAAAATTCTCAAGAATTTTTGCTACAGTATGGATATGGTTGTTAACAACGACATAACAAAGGTTATGATAATTAAATTCAAAAGGATCACTTATGATGATTTCATGTATGAAAACAACAACTTGGAGGAAGTGACTTCATACAAATGTCTCATAATCGATCTTCATCACAAGCTTAACTGCAACTATAGCATTGAGAAAAGTATAAATGGAGGGTGCAAAGTTTATTATGGAATTGAAAATAGGTGTAAATTAGTATACCTTTGGTTGTGGAATAAGAATAAACTCCTCATTGAGACTCACATAACTTATGTTATTTTATATAGTGATGAAGTTTGGGGTCGCAACATCTCCAGAGAATTATGGAGAATCATAGAGAAAATGAAAAAGTGTTTCAAAAATTATAATGTCAAAATTAAAGGCAATACACCACATCCTATCCTTTTTCAAAAAATAAAGTATTTCCCCCATTAAAACTATGGCTATGACTAAGTACATAATCTACAAGAACAAAATAAACAACATGGAAGACACGAGACTTCCTAACATTGCTTCAAACTCTAGCCAAAGTTACACATGTAGCTCAAGTGAGGTTGGCATAAAGATGTCAAGTCTGGGCTAAATCATTGGATAATCAAGGAAGAGGTCATTCTATAGAGTAACACTAATATTAAAATTATTATTACATCTAAGTTTAAGGAGAAATTTTGTTGGGGTAAAGAAAATGGAGGTGAAAACAAAACTAATATATTATATAAAGTTTATCAACTCTAATCTAGAATATCAAAAACATCTCTATGTTTTGACTAGTGTAAAAAATAAAATAACATTGCTAAAATAATAGCAAACTTTTGTGAGCTCCATGACATTGGAAAATTCCTAAAACAATGTGGGTCTAAAGAAGTTGTCATCTTTGTTACACTAGGAAGGTTGAATCTGAAAATCACTTTATCTTACAATGTATTGCATACACTCACAATACATCAAAATTTCAAAATTTAAAGAAAACCAAGTAATTTCTTAACTTTTTAAAGGTTTAATAGAACAAATTTAATATTGATGGATGTTGATGATCATTAAATAAGTCTTAGTTTGATATATGTTAAATATTAAGAAGAACTTATAAAAATTAAAAATAAAATTCACAATATTTAAATATTTTTAATTAAAATGAATTTGTATTTTTTTAAATAATTTTAATAGGTGGAAAATATATCATCAATAATTTTATATTTTATAAATCATTAAGTTCATTCTATATTTTTATGGTTAAGAACATGTTTTTCTTTTTAAAAGATTCCAAGTTCAAATCGAGAGGGGATATGGTATGTATGCCTTCATAGACTTTAATAGTCAAATAGTTATACTTAGAAGGTCTCTTGTCCCATAAACAAGGGGATGTTCTCATCTTAAATTAAATTATTATTATTATGATGCATATAAGAAAAAAATGAATTTTTAAATATAATTGAATTATTTATGTAATTCATATTTTGAGAATAAGAAGAAAATCAAATAGAGAATTTTGAGGAGGTGAGTTTTGCTACTCGACCCTAGATTGTCAACAAGTTTTTGAAACAATGAAGGGAAAACTTGCAATTGCTATTGTATTAAAAGGTCCCAATTGGGGTCTCCCATTCCACATTCACATTGATTCATCAAATAAGTTTATAGGAATAGTCTTACGACAAAATGAAGATGATAAACCTTATGTAATTTACTTGATAAGTAAGAATTTAGTTGGTGCAGAAATGAATTATATTGTTACATAAAAGGAACTTTTAGAAATGGTTCATGCTCTCAATAAATTTAGACATTATCTTACAAGTTATAAAGTTTTGTTTCACACAGATCATGCTTCCATCAGATACTTGATGAATAAACATGACATTAATGGTAGGATGATTAGATGGTTTTTTTTATTACAACAATTTGATCTAACTATTCTTGATAAGCCTGCAAAACATAATCTAGTTACAGATTTCTTGTCTAGATTGATCATTCATGTTGAAGAAGGCATGATTGATGACCAATTTCCAAATGATAACCTATTTTATATATCAACAAAACCCCCTTGGTTTGATGATATAGAAAATTACCTTAGAACAGGAAAGTTGGAGAGATGCAAGCTTGTTTAGAAAAGTTCAGCCTATACTTGGGTAGAAGACTATCTGTTCAAGCTATGTCCAAATTATATTTTGAGGATATGCATAAGAGAAGTTGAGGTGCATGATATCGTCCATGCTTGTCATGATGAACCATGATGAACCTACTAGAGATACCGGTCTCCTCAGCTAAGCACCAACCTAAGATCTTCATACACATAGTACTTTTGAATTCACCTACATGTTCCATACTTCATGTATTTCATAGCATCATCATACCCTTAAATTTCATGCTCCAATGGCTCTCTTTGTTTCATACCCCATACATAAATTCAAACCTTAGTTATATTTATCCTTCATGCCATAGCGAACCTCATAGCATCATTCCTAGAATATAATCCCTGAATGCAACATCAAAACATCAAAATAACACACTATGCAACACCATATACCTTAGTCCTTCATAGAACAGCCTTAAAACTCCAAGAAAAGTCCTCTTGCACACCTTTAGACCCCAAGAATACTCTCAAGATTCTCTTGCGCACCTCAGACTTGATCTTCTTACTTGGTTTCTCTTCAAATGCACACATTTATCCTAAATTTATAGTGTTTTTGTGCTCACTTTTAGGGCTGACATGTAAATACTTGTTGGGCCTACTTGAACTTTCAAGTTGGGTTGTAGAAAAATCATATCTCCTCATTCCTAAAGAGTTAGAGGGAGTTCCATATACTATTGGAAAGGTATCAGAATAATCTTTCCAACAATATAATATATGCTCCCATTTGACCTAGGTATTTAGAGAAAAAAATGTCTTCAAAGATAGGGTTTCTAGACCGAGCATAAAAAAGACAAAAACAATATTTCCAACAATCTCCATCTTGCAACATTTATCTTTGACATTAATGACAATAATATTTCCAACACTTAGTTACATGGCCTTGTTTGACATTAGTGATGGTATTCATTTTAAATGTGGTCTTGATGTGCCTCCTAAGCACTTGTTTACCCTGCTAATGTGATAGATGATATTTGGAGTTATAAACTTTGGATAAAATGGACTTTTGAGGTGGATTATTTGTTATGATTGTGGTGGTTTCATTAATATATTCATTGTTGTGATATAGTTGAATCAATTTAGCTATGAAACTTAGTTACCAATAGTCTTCTTAAGATGTTACTACTAAAAATTCCATTTAGTTGTTGTGGGAGAAATAAGCAGTCTGCTGTCGATTTAGCTCTGCGACAACGGTTTAGGGCTTCCCTGCAGCTTTGATCTGTGATACCACAACTACCACCACGTTGGGGCTCATGAATCGCAGGGAGGGGGAGCCGACGGGCGCCTCCTATAGCCAAATCAAGGCAAATGGAAATCCTACAGAAGGGGCGAAACGACCGACCTTTGAGCTGCCACCAGACTTGCGCACGAAGCTCCTAGTGGAACGAACCTTCAAGGACCGGGAGATGGACATAGATCCAGATAGAGAGACTGTCCCTGCAACTGCTTCAACCCCATGGATGTCGGGTAAATGCATCCCACAGGCACCACAGGCTCCAAAATACGTTATCAGCTCACCATGCATTGAAGAGAAGAAGCAATACATGCGAGACTATGCCCTGGTGGGAAAATTTCTAGGGCTTTGGCCTTCTGAGCGACATCTGATCAAATGGATACAATACTGGTGGAAACCAAAAGGTCACTATGAGCTACAACTGGGTTCCAAGGGGTTTTTCACAATCATCCTCCACAACCTTGAGGATCGCAATCGCATCTTTGATGGGGGCCCATACTTCTACAACTCAGCAAGACTTTTTTTAAGATTCTGGATTGAGAAGTTTAGCCCTTAGAAGGAAGATTTTGCCCACACACCGGTATGGATTATATTATACTCTCTGCCCCAGTAATTATGGCTGGAAGAGATCTTGGCTGGCATTGGCAACACCATTGGCATTTATGTCAAGTCCTCCGAAGCCACCAAGCAGCAGCGCTATACATCTTATCCGTGAATCTGTGTGTACCTGAACATAGCTAAGCCGCTCCCTGGATCCATTACACTGGAATATCATGATGAGGACTGTTTCCAAACCATCGACTACGAACACATCCCATTCCGATGTAGGAAATTCCACGAACATGGTCAGCTCTTCAGCGAGTGCCCTCTCAATACAGTTCACAAAGAAGGGAACCCAAAAAGAGGCAAGGACAAGGATAGGCTTTGTACAACCAGCGAGGAAAAGACGACAAGGAGGAAGGAAACAACTGGCCCAGGTAAGTAAAGATCCCTCAACTAGCAATAAGTTTGCAATCTTACAAGACCAACCAGAAAACCCCACAACCCCAGCGAACCCAAATGTACCTCCTCTGGGCAATGTACCTCAATTCACATGCCAAGGAACTGAACGCCCCCCCCAGGGTAAGGAGTCTGATCTCCCTCCCCTCCACATTGCTCAGGATCTGCAAGACTTGCAGGAGACAGAGGACAGGGAGGTGGATATGGAGCTAGAGGAGAAAGACCTAGCCGGGGTGGATCTAGAGCACCTCGAGCACGCCTAAAGGCAGAAAAAACTTTACACTATACCCAGGGATCAACTACGGAAGGTGCACAAGGTCTTTCTCAACTCCTCAGCTGGGTCCTCAGCTCGAGCCAGCAAAGCCCTAGGAATTCAGGGTAGTCAGTCAAAAAACCCAAATAAAACCCAAAAAGACGAAAAGAAAAGGGGGAGAAAATCCACCAACAAACTCATACAAGAAATAGGAAACTCTATGGTAAAATCGAGACAAATCCACCTGATCTCGGACAACTTCCCTCCTCTCCCCACCCCCCCGTCATTATGAAGATAATCTGTTGGAATATCAAAGGCCTCAATGGACGTAGCAAGCAAAAAATGCTACGGGATCTGATCCTAGCGAAAAAACCAGACATAGTACTTTTACAGGAAATAAAATGTACTTCAGAAGACATTGACAAGCTACTTCCCTACTGCTAGAAACAAGGGGAAACGGTCTCAATAGATGCCACAGGTAAAGCTGGTGGATTGGCCATTCTATGGAGCATCAACGCAGTGCTGCTGGAAAACTTCTTCACCACTAAATGGTCCATCACAGCAGATTACAGGCTCATAGGCTCAAACAAGCCCGGACACCTAACCAATGTCTACGGCCTGGCCAACCCAAGGGATAAGCAAGCCTTCCTCAGGAGCCTGAGTTATGTCTCTAGCCTAACACAGTATAACAGTTGGACCGTTGGTGGAGATTTCAACATCATTCGCAGCCTGGAGGAAAAAATAGGAGGATCAAGACAACTGGATCGAGACTCCAGTGACTTCAATAGCCTCATAGATGATCTTCACCTAATAGATCTGGAGACCAACAATGGCGTTCACACTTGGACAAACATAAGAACTGTAATACACCAAATCGCCTACAAACTAGATCGATTCCTCATCTCTGAATCACTTATGATGGACGGTACGGCAATGGAATCTACAATCTTGAATTTCTCTGGGTCAGATCATTGGCCTTTACAGTTATGGGTGGATGTCCTAGCCACTCCTAGTAAGAAACCCTTCATTTTTGAACAGTTCTGGCTTGACCACCTGTATTTTCGAGAAAATATCCAGGATTGGTGGAGGGAAGTAGAGGTCCCTCGCGGATCCAAAATGTACAGATTTCAGCAAAAGTTAAAGAATCTCAAGCAAACTCTAAAACTCTGGAACAAGCATACCTTTGTCAATATCTTCGACTACCAAAAACAGCTGTCGGAACAGATGGATGAGATTCAACATCATAGCAGACTGCAGGGGTTAACAAATGAGCTAAAAGCCTAGAAAATAAAAGTAAATCAACAGCTCAAAGCCAGGAAAAGACAAGAAGAGATTTTATGGAAACAGAAATCGCATATCCAATGGCTCAAGGAAGGGGAATGCAATACCAAATTCTTTCACAGAACTGTTATCCAAAGACGACACTCCAATAAGATCACACACCTCATCTCCGATGACGGGGACATCAGTCACTCCCATGGTGACATGGAAACCACTTTGGTAGGCTATTTTCAAAAACTCCTTACATAACCCCTCCTGGACAGACATGAGGCCATCAACAAGGTAATGCGGCATGTGCCCTCCCTCATTACCCTGGAGAAAAATGCAGCTCTTCTCTGGCCCATCACAATCGAGGAAGTGGACCAAGTGCTTCAAGACACCCCTAAATGCAAGGCTTCTGGTCTCGACGGTTTCACCAACGAATTTTTCCACCACTGCTGGATGATGATCAGGACATAAGTATGGGAAATTCTGGAGGACTCTAGAGCCACTGGACAGGTCCTCCAGGCTCTCAATGCTACTTTCCTCACCTTAGTTCCCAAAGAAGGGCAGGCACATCACCCCAAGCAGTTCAGGCCTATAGTTCTATGCAATGTCATCTACAAACTCCTTACAAAAGTGATAGCCAGGAGACTCAAACCCATCCTACCAACAATCATCTCCCCAGAGCAATCAGGCTGTGTTGAGGGCAGACAAATGCTGGACAGTGTCATCCTAGCCCATGAAGTGATTCACTCTCTGCAAAAGACCAAAACATCAGGTATGCTCCTCAAATTAGACCTCTCTAAAGCCTTTGATAAGATCAGCTGGGATTATATGCGAGCAATGCTTCTGGCTTTCGATTTTGATCAGAGCTGGGTAACCTGGATTACGAATCTAACCTCCTCAGCTTTCTTCTCTCTTCTCATTAATGGTGTTCCCTCGTGACCCTTCTCCCCCTCTAGAGGGATCAGACAGGGAGATCCCCTCTCCCCTTTCCTTTTCATCATCCTGGCCGAAGGTCTTAGTTGCTCCATCCATGCAGCAATTCAAAACAACCTTTTGACAGGTCTACCCTTGCACGACATCTCCCCTCTCATCTCACATAGCCAATTTGTTGACGACACCCTCCTGAAAATCCTCCAAACCTTCTCAGATGCATCAGGTCTGGAGTGCAACAAGGATAAATCCAAAATCTTTTTCTTCAACACACCCCCTCCGATCCAGCGCCATATCTATGGCATCCTAGGTTTCAACAGAAGCTCCCTTCCATCCAACTACCTTGGCATCCCCTTGATCGACAATGCCCTCTGGAATTCCTCCTGGGAACATCTCTTATCCGCCTTTTCCAAAAGGCTTTCCTCTTGGACCTTCAGAGCTTTAAACCTTCCCAGTCATCTTACTCTTCTCCAGGTTGTTCTCCAGGCCCTTCCGATTTACTCCTTTTCCGTGTTGGTTTCCCCAACAGTCGTCCTCACAACTATTAAGACCCTACAAAGAAACTTCATATGGAAAGGCCTCAACACAGGGAAGAAAATAGCATTGGTCAGTTGGGACAAACTCTGTCGACCCAAGGAGCAAGGAGGCTTGGGATTACAGGATCCCTTCATAATGAACAAGGTTCTAAGTGCCAAAATTTGGTGGCGATGGTTAAAAATACCTAAGGATCTCTGGGCCAGTCTCTGGAGGCAGAAATACGCTCCAAATTTGGCAGAGAAGAACCTAATTCATTGGAATGGGGATAACCCGGGCTCCTTAATTTGGACAACAACCAAGCAGAACAAACAGCTGGTGACTAGGCACGCCTTCTGGGAAATCAGAAATGGAGAGACTGCCCTTTTCTGGCAAGACTCCTGGCAACAATGGCCAGTTCTGGGAAATGAGGAATGGGCCCCCAACATATGCACTCAAGCTATTAGGGAAGGCCTGACAAGAGTAGTTGACTATTGGCAGGACAATCCCCCGGAAGACACCTGGCGTCGTTGGCACTTAGACAGGGAACACATTAACCTGGAGGCGCATGTGGATCTAGCACCTTGGCAAGAAGAGATGGCCAAACGGAAAATTCCCAAAATTGTAGGAGAGGATATCCTGAGGTGGGGATATAGGCCACAAGGCACCTTCAGCACCCCGAAATCATACCAGCTCAAAACTCATTTAGACCCCCTTCCTGATACGAAAGTTTGGCACAAGCTCTGGAGTCTTAAACACTGGCCAGAAATCACCCTCTTCCTCTATCTTGTTTCCCATTCAATCATCCTAACCTGGGACAACCTCTCGAAAAGAGGCTTTTTTGGGCCCTCTATATGCATTCTTTTTGGAGAGGCAGAGGAATCCATGAACCATCTCCTCAATTCTTGCCATTACACTGCTCAAATCTGGGATCAAGCAACGCTCATCATGTGCACCTCGGACTGCCACAGAGACAACATCCTAGAAACCATTATGAACTGGAGGGACCGGGATTTCACTCCCCCCTTCTCAATCATATTTGGAAACTTCTACCAGGCTTTATCCTTTGGCAAACCTGGAAAGAAAGGAACATAAGACTCTTCAGAGGTCTCTCCCTCCCGTGGCAACAATGCTGGCATCAATGCTATCGCAACATCTTGGAAAATATCCACCTTCATATTTGGTCCGACACAGACTTGACCAACACTCCCTCCGAACTCCCCATCCTTCAGCATTGGACTCCACTCCCTTCCCTCCAGGCTCACCCCTCTTCTCCCCTGACCCCCCCTTCTAGCAACCCCTACTTTTGGTCTCCTCCCCCAAAGGATTTCATGAAGCTCATAAGTCCGCAGGAGAGATGACTCCACACCATAAGTGTAGGAGCTTTAGGATCTTTTCGGGAGGGAAGGAGAACCCTCGTGACCGTTAGATCTGGAAAGTGGGCATGGGGTTTAAATCCCTTTGGAATAGCACAGGAGTGTGGAAATCGCGATACGCAAAATCCTGAATTAGTCAGAACCGTCCATCAGAAAGAACGTGTCGAGAGCGATCAACCTTTCGTTGAATCATAACTTGAAAATGGTCAACGGGAAGAAATCGACGTTTTGGGAGATGGAAGGTGAGAATAGGTGAACACCCTCGAAAAACCTGAAATCTCGAAACAATCTACACCATAGATTGTGGGAGAAGAACTTGACCATTGGATCAAGTAAGTTAGTAGATAGTGATTTCGTGATTTCAGAAAATGGAAGTTCAAGATGTGTGGATGCATGAAATTTTGATGCCCGAAACCCTGAAACGCCGAAAGAATTTGTGACATAGACCTGAGAAAGATCTGACCGTTGGATTTTACTAGGAATAGAAGTGGACACATGAATGTGTACCACGTGCCATGTGCCACCGTAGTGGTGGGTGACCACTGTACTACGTGGGCCCGGAGGGTAACGTAAATCAGAATTTCGAAAGTCGGGGGTTGGAAAGGAAAGCGAGTCTAAAAGCCTCTTGGGATGAAACCCTGAAACCCGAAGTCTCAAAATCCTGAAGTGCCGAAAATGAAAGTTTTGAAAACCCAAAAATTATAGAGCCGAACAAGCGCTTAGAAAACTTATTTGAATCGAAATGTCTTTTGTTCTTATTCGTATTGGCTTATAGATGTTGTGGATTGTTCTTGAAGGTTTAATAGCCTGACAAACTTTGAATTTAATTGCACAGTGCGTGTGGGGAGTTCAACGGAGGTCAGGACTCCAGTTAACCAACGTTGAGTATGGAATGGGAAAAGGTGTAGATTGCCTCCGAAACAAGAGACGAACGGGAAGGAAAGGATGTCAATATGGGAGTGGAAGGATTGAACTCCAATGGGCACAGAAAAGAAAAGGATAAGGAAGGACACATAATGAAAATCATTGAAGGATTGCAAAAAGAGGCCCAGGCTCGTCGAGCTGATAGCCGAAAGCTCATGAAAGTCAGCGATCGGCAGGGTGTATTAAACTTAAAACTTTTGAAGAGCCTGGAAAGAATAGAGAGGAAACTCGAGAAGGGAAGAGACTCAAGTAAGACAGAGAGTCATAGAACCCATGAGAGAAGAAGTAGGTCGAGGAGTGATAGTCGGCATTTTAGTCACTCCCAAGGACATTCTGACAGGGAGACACATAGTAGTTCAAGCCCGTCCCCTACCAGAAAACATCGAAAATCTGGAAAGGAGGAATTAAAAGGGGAGATGAACAAGATTAAGCCTCCAATATTCGATGGAGAACATAAGAAGGAGGAAGATGCCGAGACCTGGTTTCTTGGCATGAAGAAATACTTCCAACTACAGAATTATGCTGCCCATGTAGAAGGAAGAATTGCAATGTACCAACTGAAAGGAAAAGCATCCATGTGGTGGGATCAGTTTGTGCATGTGCAGCACATCAGAGAGAAAGAGGTCACTTGAAAGGAATTTAAGAGGTATTTCGAGAATAAATACCTAACTAAAAGATACTATGACAGAAATATGAAGGAGTTCTTCGAACTCAAGCTAGGCGGCATGACTATTGATGAGTATGAACGAAGTTTTCTGGAACTACTGAAGTATGTTGCATTCATCAAATACGAGGCTGTTAAAATTAAGAGGTATCTAAGTGGACTGCCACCTTCCGTGAGTGGCAAGATTCAATATGACGATCCTAAGACCATGGAAGAGACCATAAGAAGGGCGAAATGCTTGTATGAACAGCAAGGAGAAAGGCCTATCCTTCAGAAGGCTTGGAATGATCAGAGGAAGTTTAAGAAGGAATAGAGGCAGAAGGGAAACAAGCCTTCCTTTTTCATAAATAGTCTTCAGGAAAAGCCATCGTTTAGAGAGCCGAGAATGACTGGAGAGGGAGCGCAAAGACAGAGACAAAAACCCATTCAGTGTTGGGGCTGTCAAGGAAACCACAAGTACATAGATTGTCCCCATAAAAATGGTAAAGCGAGAACTGTACATACTATTCAGCAAGCTAAAACAATGGGGAATATGGGCAGCAGAATGCCGAGGATCTACACAGCTCTGGACAACAAGCAAGCAGAATTTCAATCACACATGATTGAAGTGGAAGGTATGATCAACAACCGACCACTTGTTATTTTAATTGATTCAGGGGATAGCCATAGTTATGTAGATCCCAGAGTGGTGGAAAATTTGCATCTAATGAGAAGCAAACATGAGAAGTCTTGGTTAGTGCAGTTGGCCACAGGGACTAAGAGGAAGGTCACTGAATTGGTTAAGTCCTATTCAATGGACATGAAAGGAATGAGCACTAAGGATGAACTGAACATTCTACCTTTAGTCTCATACGATTTCTTAATTGGGATGGATTGGTTGGACCAGCGCAATGCCCTTCTGGATTTCCGCAACAAGAGGCTTACATGCCTGAACGAGGAGGGAAATCAGGTAACAGTCCAAGGAATTCTTAGAGCTGTGACTGTGAGCGAAATCTCATCCATGCAGCTGAAGAAATGTTACCGGAAAGGTTGTCAATTATTTGCAGCTCGGGTGGAAGAAGCATACCGAGATGAAGTCTCGAATCTGTGATGCAGGAGAATCTCCCACATCAAGTGAGCCAGTACGAATGCAAGTGGACAGTTGGGCAAGCGCCAACACAAAATTTTGAATTGTGGAAGTTGTTGCACGATCTTAAATGAAGTCATTAAGAAGAGGCGCACTTGTATATTGTAATCAGACCTTGAGCCTTTAGCTCTCGTCCTTAGTAGGTAGGAGGCATTTAAGATAGTTAATACATTTAGATAGAATTTAATTCTAGATTAGACTGTTTGAGAGCGCAAGAGGGAAACGGGATGTAGACACCCTCATTGTGCATTGTAACATTATCAGAGTTAGAAGCATTGGAGCAAGAGCATGCAGAGAGTTGTGTAAGAACACCCATGTACAGATATGTGGATTAATAGGAAGAGATTGATTCAAATTCATGGTTTTGTGTTGTTCTTTGTGTATTGATGTTGAATGATATGCTCATGAATGTTTTCTTCCTGCTATACATTTGCTTTATATGCCGTGTATGTGATTTCATGTTTGAGTTTGAAGTCTGAAGGGAAGAAGGAATGAGTTTCAATTGTTTCTCTATCTGAACTAGAGTTCCTACAAGGAGTGCAATTGAAGTGTCTGCAAGGAGTGCGTTGACAGGGGGGCCAGGTAGTTTAGCTTTTGTTCTCATTCACCCAAAGGTGCAGTTTGGCACAGAAGCTACGCAAGGAGTGCGCAGGCCAAGTGAAGTTTAGGGTTGTGAACCTGAGCAAGGGTTGAAGGACTGTTGCTGCAGGTGTGCACAGAGTCGAAGATTCAACACTTGGAAGTGGTTGAATGTCTGTCGCACGGAGTGCATGCAAGATTCTCTGAAGGATTTAGAGTTGGTAGAGCTCAGGAGGTATAGGACCTTTGAGAAACCATTGAAGAGTAGCACAGGAGCTTGTGTCATAGAATGGTTAGAAGGCATTGCAAGTTTGCGCACAGATAGACAAGTTTCCATGGAGGAACACTTGGTCCTTCGTAGGGATCACCAAGGAAGGACGGACGGACGAAATTCTCTGAGGAGATTTCGCGAAACTCTGTGAGCCGTTAGATCTCACAAAGGTGCAGGGGAGATACAACGATGTATTCTCGATAGGTTAAAATCTCAGGAGGGATAGAGCCGTTGATCCAAGCCAGCCAGGGCCATTGGATCACTCGCAGAATCGCCTATCGGGATTTCGTGAGGGGAAGAGTTGAAGGTTGGGCAGCGGGAATCGTGAAATTGCGAAACGCGATATCCCGGCGGCTAAGGGAACAGTGTGGGCCATAAGGGTTAGTAGGTATACACGTGGCACGCCTTATCGGGGTTTCACAGCGAGATGTCCCGATACAATAGCATTCGGATTCGTGATATTGTGAACTCCGAAATGCCGATGGAGTGAAGGATTGTTGAATAGTCAACTTGCACGTACGTCGGGGTTTCAACATATCGGAAGTCGGGAGTCAGTAAAGTGAGTTCTTTGATATCACGAGTGGTGAAATCACGATAAGAAAAGTTCGGAAATAGAAGGGAAGGTCAAGGTTGACTGTCATCGGGTCTCAGAAATTCAAAAGGCCAACGTTTGACCACTGACCTCATGAAGTCGCAAAGTCCGATCTCCCGACTAAAAAGAGAGAGATCACACGAGGATTGTTGCGGGTGCAGATTTCCCGATAGGGAAATAGAAGAGCTTTAGAGTTCTTCGGGCCAAGGAAGAAGAGAAGATCCTGTGTTGATGTGGACCTTCCGACCTATGGGTGAAGGGCATCGACGTTATTTTGGTATCAGAGCCAATGCCCTTCCTCACAACCCATAGGTCGGAAGGCCTATGTCATCTCAGGATTTTTTCTTCTTCCTCGGCCCAAAGAACTGTAACGCTCTTCTATTTCCTTGTCGGGATATCTGCATCCACAAAACTTTTCGCGCGATCCCCTCTCTACACTCGGAGGATCGGACTTTGCGACTTCGCGAGGCCAGTGAGCATTGTACCCTTGAGTCCCTGAGACCCGATGAAAGTCAACGCTGACCTTCCCTTCTATTTTGAAACTTTTCTTATCACGATTTCACCACTCACGATATCAAACAACTCACTTTACTGACTCCCGACTTCCGATATGCTGAAACCCTGACACACGTGCGAGTTGACTATTCAACGGTCCTTCAATCCATCGGCATTTTAGAGTTCGCAATATCACGAATCTGGATGCTATTGTATCGGGACTTCTCTCTGTGAAACCCCGATAAGGCATGCCACCTTTCTACCTGCTAACCCTTGTGGCCCACACTATTCCCTTAGCCGTCGGGATATCGCGTTTCGCGATTTCGTGATTCCCATTGCCCAACCTTCGACTCTTCCCCTCATGAAATCTTGATAGGCGATTCCGTGAGTGAACCAACAGCCCTGGCTGGCTTGGATCAATGGCTCTATCCCTCCTGAGATTTTAACCTCTCAAGAATATGTCATTGTATCTCCCCTGCACCTTTGTGAGATCTAATGGCTCACGGAGTTTCGCGAAATCTCCTTAGAGAATTCCGTTCGTCTGTCCTTCCTTGGTGATCCCTGCAAAGGACCAAGTGTTCCTTCGTGGAAACCTGTCTATCTTCGTGCAAACTTGCAACGCCTTCTAACCACTCTACGACACAAGCTCCTATGCTACTCTTCGATGGTTTCTCAAAGGTCCTATACCTCCTGAGCTCTACCAACTTTGAATCCTTCAGAGAATATTTCACGCACTCCTTGCGGAAGACATTCAACCACTTCCAAGTGTTGAATCTTCGACTCTGCGCACACTTGCAGTAGTAGTACTTCAACCCTTGCTCACGTTCGCAACCCTGAACTTCACTCAGCCTGCATACTCCTTGCACAACTCCTGTGCCCAACTGCACCTTTGGGTGAATGAGAACAATAGCTAAACTACCTGGGCCCCCTGTCAACGCACTCCTTGTGGACACTTCAACTGCACTCCTTGCAAGAACTCTAGCTCACATAGAGAAACAATTGAAACTCATTCCTTCTTCCCTTCATACTTCAAACTCAAACATGAAATCATATACACATCATATAAAGCAAATGTATAACAGGAAGAAAACATTCATGAGCATATCATTCAGCATCAATACACAGAGAACAACACAAAACCATGAATTTGAATCAAT
This sequence comes from Picea engelmannii, assembly GCA_009831015.1. Taxonomy (NCBI): domain Eukaryota; kingdom Viridiplantae; phylum Streptophyta; class Pinopsida; order Pinales; family Pinaceae; genus Picea; species Picea engelmannii. The sequence goes on along the minus strand of WSFP011415271.1, from coordinate 8,825 downwards.
CTCTTGCTATTAATCCAAATATCTGTACATGGGTGTTCTTACACACCTCTCTTCATGCTCTTGCTCCAATGCTTCTAACTCTGATAATGTTACAATGCACAATGAGGGTGTCTATATCCCGTTTCCCTCTTGCACTCTCAAACAGTCTTATCTAGAATTAAATTCTATCTACCTGCATTAACTATCTTAAATGAATCCTACCTACTAAGGATGAGAGCTAAAGGCTCAAGGTCCGATTACAATATACAACTGTGCCTCTTCTTAATGACTTCATTTAAGATCACGCAACAACTTCCAAGGCAATTCAAAATTTTGTGCTGGTGCTTGCCCAACTATCCACTTGCATTCGCACTAGCTCGCTTGATGTGGGAGATGCTCCTGCATCAATCTAGAAGACCATGAAGTACTCAAAGAATTCAAGGACATATTTCAGGAGGTACTTGGACTACCTTCGAAGAGGGACATCGATTTTTCTATAAATTTGATGCCTGGAGAAGCTCCAGTTTCGAAGGCCCCTTATAGAATGAGTACACCAGAGCTCAAAGAGTTGCAATTGCAGCTCAAAGAGATACTAAAGAAAGGTTACATTCACCCCAGTGTGTCACTGTGGGAAGCCCCGGTCCTATTCGTGAAGAAGAAAGATGGGACGTTGAGGTTGTGCATTGATTTTCGGCAGTTGAATAAGGTCACTGTCAAGAACAAGTATCCTTTGCCAAGGATTGATGATCTTTTTGATCAGTTGAAGGATGCGAAAATATTTTCGAAAATAGATCTCCAATCAAGATATCACCAAGTGAGAATAAAGGATGAGGACATCATCAAGACCGCCTTTAGAGCAAGGTACGGTCATTATGAGTTCACGTTGGTGCGGTCTGGGCTGTCCAACTCACCTGTTGTTTTCATGTGCTTAATTAATGGAGTGTTCAGAGATTATTTGGACAAGTTTGTCATAGTCTTCCTGGATGACATCTTGGTGTATTCTAAGACAAAGGAAGAACATGAAAAACACCTGAGAATGGTGCTGCAGGTGTTGAGAGAACACCAGCTGTACGCAAAACTGAGCAAGTGCTCTTTTTATCAAAGGCAGATCCATTACTTGGGACACATTATATTTGAAGGGATTGTTGTGGATCCTGAAAAGGTACAGGCCATTCGAGAATGGCCAGCGCCAAGGAATTTGGCAAAAGTTAGATCTTTTATGGGTCTGGCGAGCTACTATAGGAGGTTCATAGCTAGATTCTCAAAGATCACTCATTCTATCACTTCCTTGCAAAGGAAGGAGAAGAAGTTCCAGTGGACTGAAGAAAGTGAGAGTAGCTTCCAGCGATTGAAGAAGGTGCTAACTAGTGCTCCAATCCTGAAGATTGCAGATCCAAATAAGGATTACGTAGTGTGCACAGATGCGTGTAAGGAGGTGCTGGGAGGAGTTCTCAGCCAAGAGGGATTTGTAGTTTGTTATGAATCCCGAAAGTTGAAGGAGCATGAAAAGAATTATTCCACTCATGACTTAGAGTTGGCAGCAATCGTCCACACCCTGAGGAAATGGAGACATTACCTCATGGGAAAGAGATTCAAGTTGAGAATAGACCATAACGATCTGAAGTATTTATTTGATCAGCTGACCTTAAATTCCAGGAAAATCAGATGGCTGGAGTTTTTGTGCAAATATGAATTTGATATCAAGCATATCAAAGGGAAAGAAAATAAGGTGGTTGATGCACTCAGCAGAAAAGTGCACGAATTACATGCTACAGCCATTAGCATGTACCAGACTGAGATGAAAGACATAATTTTGGAAGCTGCAAATATTGACTTGCAGTAAAAAAGTCTTGTAGCAAAGCTACAAAAGCGTGAGAGACAACAGACCAAGGAGAGTGACACCTTGGGAACTGATGGTTTACTTCTATATAAAAACATAGTGTATGTACCCAATGTCCAAGAATTGAAGCTGGAAATTCTAAAGGAAATGCATAACGTGGCTTATGCTGGACATCCTAGTTAACAGAAGACTATGGCAGCAGTCAAAGGCCATTTTTTTTGGCCGGGTTTGAAGAAAGAAATCGCTCAATACATCGACAGATGTATGGAGTGTCAAAAGGTTAAGGCTGAGCACAGGCACCCAGCAGGGTTGCTGCAGCCTTTACCCATTCCTGAGTGGAAATGGGATGCGGTAACAATGGATTTTATCACCAGACTACCTAGAACAAGCAAGCAACATGATTCAATCATGGTGGTTGTGGACAAGCTTACTAAAGCTGCCCATTTTATTCCATTGAAAACCACCCATAGGGTAGTTGATGTTGTTGATATCTTTTTAAAAGAAGTTGCATGCTTGCATGGAATTCCTAAGACAATTGTGTCTGATAGGGACCCGAAATTCACTTCGAATTTATGGAAAGGACTGTTCAAAGGATTCAGAATGAATCTGAACTTTAGTACAGCGTATCATCCCAAGTTTGATGGATGGATAGAGAGAGTGAACAGAGTAATAGAAGACAGGCTGAGAATGTATGTGATGGATAAACCATCAAGGTGGGAAGACTACCTACATTTGGTAGAATTCGCTTACAATAATGGGTATCATGCATCACTGAAGATGAGCCCATTTGAAGTGCTTTATGGATGAAAGTGCAACACTCCAGTGAGTTGGGATAATCCAGTTAACAGAGTAGTAGTTGGGCCTGAGCTACTCAAAGAGATGGAAGACCAAATGATAAGAATTAAACATAATCTAAAAGTTGCCCAGAACCGACAGAAAAGTTACGCTGATAGTAATAGAACCCATAGAGAGTTCAAAGTGGGTGACCATGTTTTCCTGAAAGTGGAAACTAACAGGAGTTCCCTTAAGATGGGAAGTTGCGCCAAGTTGGCAGCAAGATTTTGTGGGCCATTTGAGATCCTGGAAACGATTGGGCCGGTTGCATACATTCTTGCATCACCTGCATCTATGACTATACATAATGTGTTTCATGTTTCACTGCTTAAGAAATATGTACTTGATGCTAATCATTTCATCGATTGGAATGTGATTCAGGTTGAACCAGAAGGTGTCCTGCAAGTGCATCCTGTACGCATATTGGACAGGAAAAGAAAACATCTCTGGAATTGAGCCATAGAGCTTGTGAAGGTCCAGTGGACCTGGTACAGTCCTGAGGATGCAACATGGGAGCATGAAGAGGTTATGCGAGCAGAGTACCCACATATTTTTGAAAATTTTGAAAGACTTGCAGAGACAGTGTGAGTTGCACTGAGGACAGTGCAGAAATAACGGGAGGGGGATTGTAGTGTCCCCAAGACCGAGCCCCATTGTAAACCCTGTCCTGAAAAGAATTGTAACTATGTTTTATAGGTTGGTGAGCCAATTTTTTATAAGATGGAGGCTTATGTGCTTGTTAGGCCAGGGAGCCTAAGTGTTGAAGTCCAGGAGCCTGGTGTTGTATATGTAATGATGCAGAACAATTAATAAAATATAAACACCTCCATGCACAAACTGACCACGATGAATGAGTGAAGGGGGACTAAGAATCCATAGAGTGGGAAAGGAATTAGGGGATGGAAGGTGGGAAAAAGGGGCTAAGCGTTTGGCCTAGGGGGCTTAAGCCTGGGAATAATAATTTTTAATATTATTCCAAAAAGAACATGTGCATTTTATGTTTTACTTTTATCCTAAGTTCCTAGCAAGGGAAAGCATGCAAAGGGGATGCATGTTGATGGAACACATGCAGTTCCAAGGGTGACAAGTGTCCACCCTGGTGCATGCAAATAAAACAGCCGAGATAAGCCATGAGAGCTCTCTCTCTTCCATTTTCCACCCAACTAACTGAGTGGGTAGGGATCGCTGAACAAGATGACCAACCCAACCATTGCAAGGATACCTCGAGTGTTCCTGAGAGTTGAGAATCTCGTGTTGTCTTGATAGTCCATGCACATCCTCTGTCCGATTGATCGAACCTATGCGTGGAGGCTTTGTTCCGAAGCAGTGACCTGAACCATCCCGCCATTATTGAACCAGTTGGAGGGCCTATGTTTGGCTCTATAAATCTGGATACACCTCTATTCTGTGAGGTGGGAAGCCTATGTTTGTTTCTGAAGAGCCAGTCTCACCCTCCGTTCTGAGTCATGGAGACTGTGCCGACCCCTGCGTGAATTACTCCCCATGCATTCCTGTGAACCATCACTGTGAGGCCTCGAGCCATTGCTGAGACTATTTGAGAGGTCGTGTTTGTATTTTTAATTGGCTATGGTGACCACGCAGAGCTGGACTGTATGTGGCTTGATGGCCAGTGTGAGTTGTGATTGAGCCTGTGTGTGTTCTCTCTCTAGGTGAGGGAGGTGGATGTTGTTGGAAGAGGTTTCTTCCAGAGAGTGTCCAGCACCAGCTTCAGGCTCTGAGACTTCCTGATCTGGCCTGTTGCCGAGACCCAGAGAGGGATATTAGCACTGATGGACTGTGCTTGTGAAGGTGTATACTCTCGGGTGGAACATGCATGTGGGGAATGAGAGTCTGGTAGTAGTGGGCGTAAGATGGCATCTTGGGAAGAATCCTTCCAGATTTTATGTGTTTTTTTCCCTGTAACCTCATCCTATTCTAGAGTTCCTTGCCTTGGGATGGAGCTTAGTCCCATCTTGAGGGTGACCCATTGCTGAGCTGATGAGCAGTGCGGTCTAAGGCTGGGAGGTTCATGGAAGGCCTTCACTTGGTTGGTGGAATCTACCACTGTTAAAAGATAAGTATCTGATTATGCCTTAATCATGTTTTGCAGGAATGTGCTACTTATGTTATCATGATTTTTGTTGTGTATATGAATTAATATGAAATGCTATGGATTGATAATTATAGCAGTAAATAATATGTTTTACTCTGAGCTTAAATGTGTTTATTTGTTGAATGCATGTGGATCATATAATACCTGTATGAGTTATGTATAGAATGATGTCATAATCTTCTCTTAATAGCAATTAAGCCTTAGTAGTGTAAAAGGTGCGCTACAACAGGGATTATCCAAGACTATCTGATTCAGATAAGAGCACAGTAGACTTGAAGAAACATCGATAGAATTTCTGTAACGAATTCTTATATTATTAAATATAAAGTCATGAGTGATACATGGAAATGAGTAGCCACAGTCCTATTTTCCCTTTTCATTATTACAAAAGAATAAATTGGTAATTTAAATAGTTTAAACAAATCCCATAGTTGAATCGATACTCAGGGGAAAATGTCTTCAACCCTACAAGTTTTGAATACACAAACAACCTGCTATTTCGGGGTTTGGTGTAAAATACCACGACGATTGTATTCTAGGATAAGATCTTTCCTTTCAACAAAACCTGGATGGGAATTGTTCAATAAGAAGAAGTGATAAGGAACCTGAATACCTTTAGCACCATCATTTTCCTCAAAATCCTGGGGCTTCAAACCTCGCGTAGACCTGCAAGAAAGTCAAGGAAGGTTAATTAGCAACAGATTAAAGTGAATAACAATTCAATACCGAAATGTAGATTAATTATTAAGGTAAATGGTTTTAAAGAAATCAACTTGGATAAGTGCACAAATAAAACTTCTCTGCGATTGGAGGTCTATCGTCCTAACCGCACCATTGTCGAAGTCATCCACTGACCAAAGGGGTAAAGGGGACCAACTTTGGTCTAATGGGTAGTCTCGTAGAAAATAGGGGTCCCATCATTAGATCTCAGTAATGAATTCTTTAAACATGAATGATAGTTTTAAAATAAAAAAACTATTGTTTCAACCCAGAGTTTATTCAAGAATGCACAAGCTCCATAACTTTTATACGAATACAATCATGAATGTCTCCATGAGAACCGTGTTTTACAACCTTGAGAATATATAAATCTTGGGTCTCTGACCAAAGGTAAAACAAGTACATAGTGAAATAAACCTGGAGTTCGATAGAGAACAAACAAAAGTAACTTAAAGGTTTATGAAGTTCTGGACCATGTTTCGAACAGAGATTAAACAAAATTAATATAAGAGTTATGAAGTTCTAGACAGTGTTCCGAACAACAAAAGTAATATAAGAGTTATGAAGTTCTGGACAATGCTCGGAATAGAAAATAAACAAGAGTAATGTAAGAGTTATGAAGTTATGGATAGTGCACGAACAAAAAACAAACGAAAGTAACAAAAGAGATATGAATTCCTGGACAGAGAGTAAATGAAATAAAATAATAGTTGCAAAATTATGGACATTTCTCTGAATAGAGAATAAAGAAAATCATTTAAAAAGTTATAAAGTTATGGGAAATTATGCAGTAGAAAATTAGAGTTGGTACCTATACATGAATGGTTACAATAATGGAGTAATTCTTAGTTGAAGACCAAACCCTGTATAGTAATAAGAACCTTCTCTTTCATAATGGCATAACTTGAAACCCGAGTATCCCTAGTCCACATTGTAAGAAAAGGGGTAGTCCAGTTGAAGAGGAACAATGAGAGTCGAGGCTTAGTCCTGATGGAAAATCCCTTGAAGGGTATGGGTCTAGCTATAGAACCTTGGATAGACTACCTGTGTAGAAAAAACTTCCCTAATTAAGTGATTGCTTAGGGTGAAATGGTTACTCCACTAGAAAGCGAAGGATACAACCATGTAATACTGAAACTTATGAATTTATCCATGACTAAAGGAAATATTTCATAGAGTCAAAACTATGAAAGGAAAGTCATTTTTTCTAGAAAACGCGTAAGTAATAACAACTATAGAAATGACTAAAAACCCTCTTGAACTTTTTTACTCATTCCAAATAACTATGAGAGTGTCACAAATTTACCAAGAAAGATGGGTAGCTTCTGCATTTTCATCAAATAGGAACCTCTAGAGAGCTGACTATCCTCACCGAGGAGAAATGCAGAATGAAAAAAATTCTAAAGAACTAGGGAGGAGACCCACAATAGACCACTAACCATTACCACACAGAGTTATAGCGGGAGTACGAAGACCCTACCTGACCATGTGGCATAGAATAGGTGGCATAATAATATTGGATAAGGGTATTAGTGGTGGTCTCAATATTTTATCTCACAGGGTCTCCATTAATGGACTGGATAGAGCCTAATTAACTCTCGACTGACAGAAAACCCTCTGACTTATTTTCGAGTTAATGTGTGAGAGGACGATTCCTTTAAGGCACTATACACTCGATTGTTTCTCCTAGTTCATCATCCAGTTAAGGAGAGTTTTTAGTTCGTTATCAATCAGTTTAGTTGTTCGAAGGAGTCAGTTATGTTAGAGTGAGCTGAAGTTAATTACCAATCAGTTCTTACAAGACCTTGGTTCGACCAGTCGAAATAACGCATGATTACCATCATGCTAACCCTTTGGCTTCTTCCTCTTATGATTACAAGTTGCGATCCTTAATCCTTGAATGATGTCAATTCTGAAGGTAAGTTATTTCATATTGTGGGTAAGGGACCAATCTTGTGTGATATACATAGCGGTTGGGGTTTAAAATTGAGTATAGGACTAAAGGTCCTAAACATGCAATAAATATATATAGATGAGTATTGTATTGTTTGTAAGATGGAAGGTGATTTAAAAGGCCATTTGTTTAAATATGTGAAAGATGTCCCTAATAGATAAATTGAAGTCAATAACTTCATTAATTAACCATGTACGTTAACTACAAACCTCCCTGAGTGAATTATTCAAAGACAAGGAGAATTAATGTTTCCGAAGCAAAAATAAATTTTTTTTTATGGGTAAATTGGAATACATTACAATATTATTGGGTTTATCACTTAGTTTGCAGTTGATACTGAAAATTCCTACACTGTTGCAGAGAAAAAATTTATGAAGGGTCCCATAGGTAGGTAGATTAGATCACTTTATAATTCTATCAATATTTTGTTGTATGACAATGGTGTGATAACCATGGAATCAAACAAGTAAACTTCCATGCGTGCATGGGGGAAGGGGGGAATCACTAACAAGATTTTGAGATATGTACATGGAGATGGATCAATGGAAGAATAAGGAGGCCATGGACCCAATCATGATGGAAGAGAACCAGATAAGTTGAATAACAAAAAGAGGTTCATAGCCAATAGAGAGGAATTTTTGAGTGATGAAGAAGATCTATGGGTTGTGGATAATATTGAGGAAATCATGTGTGAAACATATGAAAGGAAAACAAGAAGTCTAGTGTCAAGAACAAAAGTCTGAACTCTAGTCAAGATCACAATCAATGTGGAACCTACAACCCCATGTGCGACTAATACACATGAAAGAACAAAAGTGTTTAGACAACCAAATTTTAGCGGAAGAGGAGCAACATGTCAGTTTTCCAATCAAGGACAACCAACTAGGGGAGCAAGTTCAAGAAGTAATAGTTACTTATCTACACTATGCAGAGGTAGTAGTTTGACACAGTTCAAAATGGAAAGATTATATTCCACCATTATATAACCATAATTTCAGGGCGAGGCATCTGAGGACCCTAAAAAACTGTTGGATTACTGAGAGGGGGGGTGAATCAGTAATAACGTAATTTTAATCCTTTTTCTTCAAATGTTATATCAATGTAGAATTATTATCCAATAATGAGCAGTAATAAATAAGCAATGAACAAATGAACAATCATACACATACACAGTACACCAGTGTTTTACGTGGAAACCCAAATCGGGAGAAAACCACGGAATGCTTTTTCTTATATGTCTTGAAGAAATTACATTCATTGGAAGAACCAACTTCCTTTGTTTTCCAGTTGCAACTGGAAGGAGGCTCCAACCCCCTAGTTTCTCAGGCTACAACCTGAGGGAAGCTCCAACTCCCCAATTCTCTGGCTACAACCAGAAGGAGGCT
>ML861925.1:5854-16680 GCA_009831015.1 Picea engelmannii | reverse complement strand
TTTTTAAGGAAAGAGGGAGGAGCATGAGGCCTTGCTTAAGCAACACCGGAATGAGCCTCCTCCCCTTAGGGTTTTGACTTTGTGGCCCTGCCATTGCAACACTAGAAAGCCTAACCCTCTTGTCCTTAAATTTAGATTCTCCCAAGACCTTAGCTTTGCTCCTTGACTCCATTATACCCTAAGGCACTAGTCTAATTATCCAACGTTGAGTCTCTTGTGTCAAAACAAACCTTTTAAACTTCTTAAATTTGAAACCCTACTAACCCTAACATCTTACTAACCCTAATTAGTTGATGACGTCATGCCTATTTTGAGCTCTTGGCTAGTGTAAAAGTTGCGGCTAGGTCATCAAGTGATAGACTTTGATGTGTAGATAAATTTCATTGGCTTATTTTGCAAAACGTCCACCTCATTGCCTATCAAACTAACCCTAGAACTAAGCTGACGTCACCCTTAGTATAGTGATGCAGCAAGTCTTTGTGAGCATTTAATGATATCTAAAGTATTGTGTTAAGTCCAGGGTTGATTATCCATATTGATGCTATATCATTTTGTATTTATTGAAGAAGTAATATTATAAGCTGTTAGCGTCGGAAGTCACTCCTGGATTGCAGCAGGGGCAGAGCCCGACGCCCATCAGTTTAATGTCACGATTTGTTTATAAAGGGGTGATCAAATGGAGATAAAGACTCTAGGAGATATTACTCCAACTCAGGGACTGGGTCTGGTACCTAAGTAACAAAGGAGGTCTCAACCTAACTTCAGCCAGTGGGTTGATTAAAAGATGAACGGGTGGAAGACTTAGTAAGAAAGGTGAACAAACAACTTTGGGCAACAGGCTTTCGGCAATTTGCAGAAGAAAGACTCTGAATGCAAGATCCGCTTGGTTCAGGGTCTCAAGAAACTGAAAGGGGACTTGACTGGATCCTCCAATTCCAAGTCAATTAGCACTGGGAAAATCACAAGAACTGATTAGAGACAGCGCAACTATTACAGTGATCCATTACAACATCATCCTATAATAGCTACAGCTCGACTGGATCCTCCAATTTCGAGCTGCTCTAACACAGTGCAAACAAAGACATGAAAGAAACTGTCATTCATAAGGCAAGAAGTCTCAAAAGTCCATACATAACCAGGTTATCAGTGCTTCATTAAAGCTTTACAACCGGGAGCTCTGCTCAACCATCGATCCTTTGAAAAATATCAAAACTAAGTATATATACTCCTAAAACATTTTCCCAACAGAGGCACATTAGACTTTCAGGATGGGGCGTCTCTTGAATCAAATCTGGCCTGCACTCCTCTGTCATACGCCACCTTAACTCCGCATAGCTCATGCTAAAGGGTAGTTAAGCCTTTAAATTCCGAATTAGCGTGCGCAGACTTCCCTGGTGAGTCGAGGACATCGGCATGGCTGCTGTGGGAAAACCAGTACTGAGGACCATCTCGGGCAGGCTTCCTGCAGGGACATCCATACCTTGCAATTAATGAGTGAGGCGAGGTTTCAACCACCCTCTCTCTTCTTCATTCACTCCGAGCAGATATCAGGATGGAGATCAAGTTGAACTGGCACCTGGGGAACACAGTGATCCCTTCTGCAGCTAAACCCGTCGCTTCGGCCTTTTGCGCAGTTCTTTCTATCACCCCTAAATGACCACGGGCTGTGACCTTGTGCCTATCTGCAAAGACGCTTTCGACACTTCGCGTCTCGCGGCTGGGAGGAGCTAGTCTTCGATCTTCAAAGTTGTGAGGGGCAAGAAGGCGAGGAGCCTAATCGCGCACCACGTGTCCCTCTGGATGGACGGCCTTGATCATCTCGGCAATACTATGGGCTCCGGCCTTGGACGCCTTCAGCACTTCGCGTCTCGCGGCTGGGAGGAGCTAGTCTTCGATCTTCGAAGTTGCGAGGGGCGAGAAGGCGAGGAGCCTAATCGCGCACCACATGTCCCTCTGGATGGACGGCCTTGATCATCTCAGCAATACTGTGGGCCCGGGTCCTGGACGCCTTCGGCACTTCGCGTCTCGCGGCTGGGAGGAGCTAGTCTTCGATCTTCAAAGTTGCGAGGGGCGAGAAGGCGAGGAGCCTAATCATGCACAACGTGTCCCTCTGGATGGACGGCCTTGATCATCTCGGCAATACTGTGGGCCCGGATCCTGGACGCCTTCGGCACTTCGCGTCTCGCGGCTAGGAGGAGCTAGTCTTCGATCTTCGAAGTTGCGAGGGGCGAGAAGGCGAGGAGCCTAATCGCGCACCACGTGTCCCTCTGGATGGACGACCTTGATCATATCGGCAATACTGTGGGCCCGGGTCCTGGACGCCTTCGACACTTCGCGTCTCGCGGCTGGGAGGAGCTAGTCTTCGATCTTCAAAGTTGCGAGGGGCGAGAAGGCGAGGAGCCTAATCGTGCACCACGTGTCCCTCTGGATGGACGACCTTGATCATCTCGACAATATTGTGGGCCCGGGTCCTGGACGCCTTCGGCACTTCGCGTCTCGCGGCTGGGAGGAGCTAGTCTTCGATCTTCGAAGTTGCGAGCGGCGAGAAGGCGAGGAGCCTAATCGCGCACCACGTGTTCCTCTGGATGGACGACCTTGATCATCTCGGAAATACTGTGGGCTCTTTTTATTGTTGGTGCCCTCCACACGTAACCGTTGGCTAGGGCTTAAGTGCTAGCGCCTCTCGCAACTCGCGACCTCGCGAGTTGGAGTATCGAACTTTGGCATTCTCCCCTCGCGAAGTCCCGAGACGCGATGGTCAGCCAAGGTTGACCCCCTCTGGGCACCTTTTCGCAACTCGCAATCTCGTGCAATTAAAATACATAGTCCGCCCCCCGAACTTACAAACCCCGAGTTCGAGAAATAACTACTGCGCTTGAACTGCTTGCTATCAACGACCCTCGTAACTTCGCGAGTTCCTCCTGAAGGATTCCAACCGTTGACTTCCTTAAAACTTTAAACACGATACTTGTCGTGACTCGGTTAATCTGCAATTACCCATCAATCGCTGCTCCGCTCTGTTGATGAATTTTTACCACAGCAGAATGAAGTGCCCGCTCGCTTGATTGAAGCCCGAAATAGATTTCTCTTGTGAGCGACGCTCAGCGCTCCTCGCGCCATTTGCAATCCTCAATACTCTTGCGCCTCCCGACAAGAAATGTCGCTAACATTAGGCTCCATGGGGGATAGAGTCATCCCTGTGATGATCTAAGGACTCGTTTTGCAGCTCCAGTGCCTTGGTGTTGGGCTATGGAGTCATTTATTGAACTGAAAACAAAAACATTATTTACAAAAAACAAAAGAGCCGACTGCGGCTCAAAGAAAACATTTTTTCAAAAAGTGCCCATTTACTGGGCCATTAAAAACTTCTTTTCCCTCCAGATCCTGCAACCTGTAAGTGTTGTTTGAAAATACTTCAAGGATCTTGAAAGGCCCAAACCAGAGGGCATCAAACTTGTTGTGCTTGCCCTTATCCTGCCTCGGTGCATCCCATTTGAGCACCAGATCACCTTGCTCAAATTCTTTCTTCCTGCCCTTCTTGTCAAAAGCCTACTTGATCTTCTGCTGATGATCGTAGGCCCTGTTCATGACCTGCTCTCTAATCTGCTGTATTTCCACCATCTGGTGAATCCTTCTGACCATATTGTCAGTCTCTCCTTCGAGGTCTTGGAGGAACTTTGCCATAGATAAAGCGAGCTGAGTAGGGAAAACAACTTTCGTCCCGTAAACAAGTTGGAAAGGTGAGATGCCCAGGGACTTCTTGGTTGTCACTCGGTTAGCCCACAGAGCAAATTTGAGCTTTGAATCCCAGGCCCTTTTATTGTCTTCCAATAATTTCTTAATGAGCTTGATCAGACTTTTATTGGAAGATTCCGCCAGTCCGTTTCCTTGAGGATAATAGGGGGTAGAGTGAATCAATGAAATCTCAAATTTCTCACAAAACTTGACCAGAGGCTCAGACCTAAAGGGAGCGGCGTTGTCAGTGACAATTCTGTTGGGGCAACCAAGTCGGGCTATGATGTCTTCTAGGAAACTGATAATCACTTTGTGGGAAGTGCTTCTGGTGGGAACAACTTCTATCCACTTGGTGAAATAGTCTGTTGCAGTCAGAATCCATCTGTGCTGGCCACTTGAGAGAGGATGAATTTCTCCGATGAAGTCCAATCCCCACTGCTGGAAGGGTGCTGAGACTACTACAGGCTTTAATGGCAGAGATTTGAGCTGCTGCTTTCCTGAGAACTTCTGGCATTTGATGCAAGCTCTAATTTCTCTGCAGACATCAATGAATAAAGTGGGCCAGTAGTACCCAGCCTGAAGGATCTTATGGGCTGTGGTCTTCCAGAAATGATGACCTCCGCACAACCCACTGTGGAAGTCAAATGTAACCTGCTGGGCTTCTTGTGGGTCCAGGCATCTTAAAAACACCCCTAGAGGGTCCTTCCAGTACAAGGCCTGGTCAATGAGGCAATATCTGACAGCCTTGAGCTTTAAAGCTCTCACCTTGCCTGTTTCCATCCCATCAGGAGGCCTCAATTCTTGCAGAAAATACAAGATATCTTTGTACCAGGGGCATGCTACTAGTGATAAGGCATTCTGGAAATGCTCGTTGGATGACTCAGCTTGCTCGTTAATGAAGTTAATTCCCAAGGCCTCGCAATTGGATTCAGCCAACAGCTTGGCTAAACCTTGCCCTTTTATCAACTTGGTGGGCTTAATCTCCAGATCGAATTCTAGGATCTTGGCGATCCATTTACCTCTCCTCCCGTCTATGTCAGGCTGTATCAGAATGTCCTTCACAGAGGCCAAAGGAACGTATGCAGTGATCCTTGAGTGTAAGACATAGACTCTGAAAGCTTTGAGAGCTTTCACCAAGGCATAGGCCTGCTTCTCCATGATCTCGTACCGGAGTTCTGCATCTCTCAATGCCTTGCTATAGAAGGCAATAGGTTACTCTTGCTCTTGATCATTTTTCTGCAACAAGACCGTTGCTACTGTATCGCAAGAAGCAAAAGAAAAAATCAGGAAATCTTTAGAATAATTAGGACTGATCAGCACAGGTGCCTCAGTCAACGCCTTCTTTATTTGGACAAAAGATTCCCTGGGTTCAGCAGTCCATTTTATTTCGTTTCCCTTCCTGAGCATGGTCGTGATGTGTTTCACCAACTCAGCAAAATTTGAGACAAATCTCCTCAGAAAATTTATATTCCCCAAAAAAGCCTGAATTTCCTTCTTAGATCTGGGAAGTGACAAGGTCTGAAGTGCTTCTACCCTGCTAGGGTCAATCCTTACTCCCTCTGTTGACACTATATGGCCTAATAGCTTCCCTTCCTTCATGGCGAAAAAATATTTCTTGGGGTTTAAAGATAGGCCAAACCTTCGACACTTCAGGAAAATCCTCTTCAAGTGGCAGCAGTGCTCCTTGTCTGTTCTGGAGAAGATGGTGATGTCATCCAGATATATTACCACAAACTAGTCCTTCTCCCCGATGAAGGCTATGTCCATGGCCCGCTGAAATGTTTCTCCTGCATTCATCAGTCCGAAAGGCATTTTGGCATACATGAATGTGCCCCAGGGAGTGGTGAAGGCCATTTTTTCCCTGTCCTCAGGCATGACTGATATCTGATTGTAGCCAGAAAAGCCATCGATCATGGATATTCTAGATGCACCAGTGACCTTCTGCAATATGTGTTCCATGTTGGGCAGGGGATAATTCTCTTTCCTTGAGCTCCTGTTCAGGTTTCTGAAATCAACACAGAGTCTGATTTCCCCACTTTTCTTTCTTACCGGGACCAAATTGGCCACCCAATTGGAATATCTCAAGGGGACAATGATTTGGGCATCTAGCAGCTTCTTCACTTCTTTCTCCATGATAGGTAGCAACATGGGATTTATCTGCCTCAGCTTTTGCTTGAATGGCTCAGCCTCTTCTTTCAGCGGGATCTTGTGCTCAACGACTGATGTGTCAAATGTCTTGAGGTCTTCGTAGGTCCATGCAAACACATCAGCAAACTCTCTCAGCAGCTTGGTATATTCAACCCTCTGCTCCTTGGTCAAACTCCTTGACAACTCGACAAACTTAGGCTCCCCCGGTGTGCCAATGTTGCACTCAGCTATGTCAGCATCATCACCTGAAACTCTGCCCTTTACTGCCACGTCATTCCCATCGAATAATCTCTCTAATGGGACAAGTCCTCTCGGAATGTGATTGCTAGGCAACTGAATAATGTCATGCTTTGCTATTTTACTCAGCAACTTACCCCCATCAGACCCTTCCTCAGATACAGAATCTTGGTCGATATGCATTTCTGAAAATTCTTCGATAGTCTCCAAGAACTTCTTGATCTCGAGGTCATCCTCAAACACCTTCCAATGTTTGACGTTGTCAGGTATGGAGGGCCTGTATTTTACTTCTACATCATACCTCAGTTTTGGCGGCGAGGGTACTTTGAAAGTGCTTGCTGATGTAGCCAAGGAATCTGCCGCTGTGTTCTCTTCTCTTGGGATGAAAGAAATGTTAAATGCTGAGAAGAAACTGTCAATTAGGTCCCATACCTCATTTCTGTAATTCCTGAGTCAAGGATGCTTGGCCTGATAAGCGCTTCTGATCTGCTGGACTACCAGCTCGGCATCTCCGAACACTGCTACCTCTTGAATTCCCATTTCCATTGCGGCTCTTAATCCTAGGATAAGAGATTCATACTTTGCCACATTGTTGGTAGCTTCAAATTCTAATTTGTATGACAGAGATGTGGTCTCCTGAGCAGGTGACACAAAAACCACTCCAGCTCCAGCACCTTCTCTGGAGGAGGCTCCATCAAAGAACATTTTCCATACGGGGGTGACGAAGGAAGGAGGTTTAGGGGGAATGGTGGGCTGCTTTCTGAGTTTGAGAGGAGGCTCGGGGGCATGGGTGAGCTGTAGTAAACTGGAGCCTAAATCAGTATCCAAGGCAAAGATGGGATGATTGGTGGGGTTAGCTTCATCACTGATTATGTAGGCCAGTTGGGCTTCCCGATATAGTCTTCTATGCTCTCCTCCAAACACTGGGATAGTAGCATATGTGAGGTCCATCTGCAAGGTTCCCCCCAGTCTTTTTATCCAAGATCTTGATAACAACATACCGAACTTGGGGGGAACATCGGCCACTACAATATCCATGACCACACTTTTCATGGGCAGTTGAAACAAGGTTACAACCAAGTCTTTAATAACTCCAAGACACTGAACTCTCCTGGAGTCAAAAGAATAGAGGTCATGATAAGATCGGGTGACTTCTAGTCCTAACTCTTCCATGACAGTTTTGGGCATGAGGTTGTGAGAAGCCCCTGAATCCATGAAGCAGTTGTGCAACACTTTATCATGTATGTTCAGGGATGTGTAGAAGGGAGGGGATGAATCATCTCTATCTTCTACCATGGGACCTAGGACAACTGCTGGCTTTTCGTCTTGGAGGTTTATGGAGTCTGTGGGAAGGCCTGAAGCTTCAGACTGTAAAAGCTCAGAGAAGCGTTTTTTAAATTCTCCATGTTTAATTAGCTCAGTGAGGGGCACAAGGATTCTGATCTTTTGAATCTCATGCTCAAAATTAAAAGAAGATGTAAGCTTCGGAATCTCTCTTATTTCAGGGGCATGATTGTGGACAATGGGAGAGAGGGGTTGAGCCTTCTTACCTCTGTGACCATCCGCTACTTCATTAGCAGGTTTCTCTGTTCTAGTGGACTGCTCAGGAATATTAGGTGTTGTTGTCTTTTTGTCGGACCTCAGGTTATACCTGCCTCGGCCACTGCTAGCCTTGTCTCCCTTGCTTAGTTCATTCAGATGACTGTCCATGAGAGACTCCTCGTAGGCTGATTGAGTGAGATGAGGAAAAGGAGGAGTGTCTCCGAAGCAATGGATTTCATGATCGGGCTCATCTGTTTCCCCTTCTTCTTCCTCGGTTATAAAATTGTTTTGGAAAGGGGCTTGAATCTTCTGATCTTCTCTGTCTCTTCCTCTTTCTTTTTGCACAGTCGGGGGAGTAATGTGGTTCGGCCTCCTGAATCCTCCTTTGTTTTCAGCGTTTTGAGGGCCCTTGTATGCTTGCCTCCCCTCCACCTTCATTCTCTCCATTTCTGCAGACAGAGACTTCACCATTTTGGTCAGCTCATCCACTTGAGGGTGAGGCACCGATGGGCCAGAAGTTGAGGCTTCGGATCTTCCCTTTCTTCTGTCTGCGTCGGCCTTGTTCCTCAGTCTGTCAGCTGCTAACACATTGGATTCCACTTCTATGGCCGCATCTTGCATTTGAGCTAAGGAGCTGGCTCTCCTTTCTCTCAATAACAGGCAAAAGTCGGGGCCAAACCCACTAGCGTAAGAAATCTTGGCCGAGGCTTCTGAAGGCTTTATCTCGGCAGGGATTTTATTATACATCTTATTGAATCTTTTGGAGAAGTCAGAGACAGACTCTCCATCCATCTTCTTCAAAGACCCGAACTCTGTCATGTAATACATGAAATCCTTCCTATCTCCCCACTGCCTTAGGAAAGCACTATCTAGAGCTTCAATCCCAGCAATAGATCCGGGAGCCAATCCTCTAAACCACTTCCTCACTTCACCATCCAGGCTCTGGACGAAGACTCTCATCCAGACATCTTCATTTTCAATGTTGAGGTTGTCTGCATAACTGTAGAAAGCAGCCAGGTGCTCTTCAGCAGTTACGTCTCCTTCCCCAGTGAACTTGGGCATATATTTCAAGTAATCTCCAGCAGGGAGAGGATTCATAGGATGGGGTAGAACTAAGGGAGCGTATCTGACAGCGACTATGGCGTCCATTCTATTCAAAGGGGGATTAGCACCAGCCATAGGGATATTAGGTAGAGGAGAACCAGGAGGAGAAGGAGTTCGCGAAGGGGCTACTGGGAATGAGTCCCGAAGTGGAGTGGGAAACAAGAGGGGATTTAAGGAGAGGGCTAACGAGATCAGGTCAGCAGGTGCTTCTCTTTGCGCAGGAGTAGTAAAGGTAGGAGTGGGGAAATCTTCTGTGATCGCGGGTCTTCGTCGATAAACCTTTTCAAAGGAGAGGGGAGTGACAAAAATTTCTCCCTCTAGTCTCAGACCAAGAGGGGAAAACTCAGCAGGAACACTCCCAAAATTCAGGAAACGGGAAACCTCCGAAGGAGGTCTATTTAGAAACTGAGGAGGAGAAAAGGGAGTTCTCACAGAAGGAGATGGCGGATTACCTGTTTCGGTGATGAGAACTTCTTCTGCGGAGCTCTTTCCTCTTCTAAGAACCACCTCTGGATCAGTTACAGGTGTGGCTAGGGGTAACTGTGGATGAGACCGCATGTGTCTGCCTCTGAAAGCCACGACTAATAGAGCAGGTTCTCCCCAACAGAGCCGTTACAAATGGAGTCGCCAGGTGCACAGTAGCAATCTTGATAATTCTAATATCCAATGCACCTTCGGAATCAGTTGATTGTTGTCGTTCCATCCCGGGGAAAATATTCAACTTCGTCCCCGGCAACGGCGCCAGAAATGTTAGCGTCGGAAGTCACTCCTGGATTGCAGCAGGGGCAGAGCCCGACGCCCATCAGTTTAATGTCACGATTTGTTTATAAAGGGGTGATCAAATGGAGATAAAGACTCGAGGAGATATTACTCCAACTCAGGGACTGGGTCTGGTACGTAAGTAACAAAGGAGGTCTCAACCTAACTTCAGCCAGTGGGTTGATTAAAAGATCAACAGGTGGAAGACTTAGTAAGAAAGGTGAACAAACAACTTTGGGCAACAGGATTTCGGCAGTTTGCAGAAGAAAGACTCTGAATGCAAGATCCGCTTGGTTCAGGGTCTCAAGAAACTGAAATGGGACTTGACTGGATCCTCCAATCAGCGCTGGGAAAATCACAAGAACTGATTAGAGACAGCGCAACTATTACAGTGATCCATTACAACATCATCCTATAATAGCTACAACTCGACTGGATCCTCCAATTCCGAGCTGCACTAACACAGTGCAAACAAAGACATGAAAGAAACTGGCATTCATAAGGCAAGAAGTCTCAAAAGTCCATACATAACCAGGTTATCAATGCTTCATTAAAGCTTTACAACCGGGAGCTCTGCTCAACCATCGATCCTTTGAAAAATATCAAAACTAAGTATATATACTCCTAAAACATTTTCCCAACAGAGGCGCATTAGACTTTCAGGATGGGGCGTCTCTTCAATCAAATCTGGCCTGCACTCCTCTGCCATACGCCACCTTAACTCCGCATAGCTAATGCTAAAGGGTAGTTGAGCCTTTAAATGCCGAATTAGCGTGCGCAGACTTCCCTGGTGAGTCGAGGACATTGGCATGGCTGCTGTGGGAAAACCAGTACAGAGGACCATCTCGGGCAGGCTTCCTGCCAGGACATCCATACCTTGCAATTAATGAGTGAGGCGAGGTTTCAACCACCCTCTCTCTTCTTCATTCACTCCAAGCAGATATCAGGATGGAGATCAAGTTGAATTGGCACCTGGGGAACACAGTGATCCCTTCTGCAGCTAAACCCGGCGCTTCGGCCTTTTGCGCAGTTCTTTCTATCACCCCTAAATGACCAGGGGCTGTGACCTTGTGCCTATCTTCAAAGACGCTTTCGGCACTTCGCATCTCGCGGCTGGGAGGAGCTGGTCTTCGATCTTCAAAGTTGCGAGGGGCGAGAAGGCGAGGAGCCTAATCGCGCACCACATGTCCCTCTGGATGGACGGCCTTGATCATCTCGGCAATACTGTGGGCCCGGGTCCTGGACGCCTTCGGCACTTCGCGGCTCGCGGCTAGGAGGAGCTAGTCTTCAATCTTCGAAGT
>WSFP011415261.1:0-23851 GCA_009831015.1 Picea engelmannii | reverse complement strand
ACGAGTATTGAGGGTTCAAAACCCTTGTGTAGGCAGCTTGTAAGGAAAAGATAAAATTGCAAAATGGCTGCCAACACACTTCTTAAATCTCTCCCTCATGTCAAACATTGTTGGGAAACTTACTGAGATCAAAGTTCCACAGAGGAGTCTGGAATATATGGGGCCGAGCCCACTTGGGGATTTTTTGTGGATGCGGTAAAGGAACAGTATTACCCTACTGGCAACTATGAGGACCAGTACATGAGATGGACCACACTGTGGCAAGAGAGGGGCCAAGAATTTATGGATTTCACCAATACTTTCCATACCTTGCACACTAATCTGGGTATCAAATATTCTGAATGACATTTGGTTCTGAAATACCGTGGGGATCTACACAGATACATCCAAACTGAAATGGATTTTCTAGATATCTCATCACTTGGTGCTGCTTATCAATATGCTATTAAAATTGAGCAGAAATTTAAGCACCAGAACAAGCAAGAGTTCGGGTCTGCAAATCCACAACAACCAAAGTATGACAAAGATGGCCCTAACAAACAGTCTCATGAAAACAAGTCCAAGCCACAGGAAAAGAAGGGTCATGGGAAGACAAAGAAGGACACCGGAAAATGGCATGATTTCCACAAAATCCCTTGGAACAACACCGATGAATGTCGCTCAAAACACTCATTGGTGGTTGAGATCAAAGACAAGGAGCCGAACCCTAATTCAGAATATGATTATGAAAATACAGGTAAAAGACAGATCATCAACACAGACCCCACTACTATTGTCGCGACCGCAACAATTCAACGAGAAGAACTAATAGATCCATAAGAGGGGGAACGCCTTTTTCATTCACAGATGTGGGTGAAGGGGACCCCACTACATTTTATTGTTGATAGTGGAATCCAGAAGAACCTCATCTCAGTAGAGGTCGTGAAACAATTGCGATTGTCGACAACACCACACCCGCATCCGTACAACATCGGGTGGCTTCGCCAAGGACGAGATCTTTGTGTCAGCCAACAGTGTCGATTGTCATACAACATCCAACCCTTCAAGGATGAGGTATAATGTGATGTTTCCCTACTGGATGTCTATGATGTTCTCTTGGGCCAACCATATATTTGGAGACGCCATGTTGTTTATGAGTCTCGACCCCGCAGTGTCATTATTTCACTGGGGGGTCATCTTTACAAAATACCAGAGGTATTTTTGACTATTGTTCCACCTAAACAGTGCCGCAAGGTAGTATCTCATACTGCAAAATTTAGCTTCTTCACAATCTGTTCAAAATGGGAACAAAATGACACTGCAACCACTACAGCCTCGCCCCAAGCACTTTCTATCCAACAGAAGAAGGTCGACAAGGTTGCATCAAAGCGCAAAGATTCCTTATGCACACCATCCTCTCGTATAGCTTGACTTGTTGAATAGCCTCAGCCTCAACAGGTTCGTGATAGACTTCCACAAACTGACCAGTGTGATGTCTCCAACAAGGCAAGCAGTTCACCAAGATTCAGATTCAGCAAACATTCTTTCCTCTCCTCCAGGGACTCAACGCAATGGATACCATTTCTTCCTAAGGAGGGAGGATTGATCTAGGTGGATATCGGTGGCCACCCACCTTTTCCAGCTGGCTCAAAACAATTTTCTGACAATTTTGGTAATTTACTATTTTTAGTCGTTTTTAACTTCCGTGGCCATTTTGAGGCCCTAAATGAAGTTTTTGGGAAAATGGAGAGCAATATAGAAGTTCCTTCGATATTGTCTCCAAAATGAATCTCTTCGACGATACATTTTCATCGGGCTATCATGCGCCTAAAATCAAGATCGTATGCAAACGTTACGACCCCGGGAAGTTGATGTACTAACTTACCCAAACGGGGCCCACGTGACTTTTGGCGCTTCATCTCCTAGGGTTAGGTTTTTGGATGTCTAGGGTTTTAGGCATTCATGTTTGTTGTAAAAAGGCCTTCAGAGCCTCATTGTAATCATCTTCTTACGAATGTGAGTAGCCATCGCATCTCTTCTCAGAGATAAGTTGCCACCATTCTAGCGAGTCTTTCACTCTGTATTTTTACAATCTCTGTACATTTCTTTCATTAATAGAAATCGTGTATTATTGTATAGTTGTGTTTATGGTTGCATCTTTGATACATTTATGTTATATTATTGAATATCTGTGATATCTCTGTTGATTTCTTTATTATATCTCCGCTTTCATTTTGTGCTGAAAATAATTTGGATCAGTGGTATTAGAGCAGGCTGCTCTTGATCGTTTTTGAGTGCATGTCCTCGACGAGGTCCGAGTATAGCAAGTTGGGTCTCGATCTTGTCTCTCTCGAAGAAAATCGCTCTCGCATGCCCAATAAACACTCCATGGTGGAAGAAAATAAAAATGACGGAGCAGACGATCTTATAAATCTGTTGCTTGAGCAAGCTCTCACGCGACAGAGGGACGAAATGATGGAGACTTTTTCCCACATCCTTCAATGCTTGCCGATAGCAACAGGCGCATCTTCAACAAGCAACCACTTTAGAAGCACCTCTCCTTTCAAGGTACAAGTTAATTTTTATATTCTCGTATTTGAAGGTCAGATAGATGCGGATACCCTAGACAAAA
This sequence comes from Picea engelmannii, assembly GCA_009831015.1. Lineage (NCBI taxonomy): Eukaryota > Viridiplantae > Streptophyta > Pinopsida > Pinales > Pinaceae > Picea > Picea engelmannii. The sequence goes on along the minus strand of WSFP011415261.1, from coordinate 21,240 downwards.
GGTTAAATCTATTAGACGGTTATTTCTCTGTTCACCATTTTTCCGACAGGGAAAATATCACCTTCGCACTCCTTAAATCTCTCCCCCATGTCAAACATTGGTGGGAAACTTACTGGGAGAAAAGTTCCACAGAGGAGTCTGGAATATATAGGGTCGAGCCCACTTGGGATTTTTTTGTGGATGCGATAAAGGAACAGTATTACCCTATTGGCAACTATGAGGACCAGTACATGATATGGACCACACTACGGCAAGAGAGGGGCTAAGTAATTTCAGAGTTCACCAATACCTTCCATACCTTGAGCACCAAGCTGGGTATCAAAGATTCTGAATGACATTTGGTTCTGAAATACTATGGGGCTCTACAGAGATACATCCAAACTAAAATGGATATTCTGGATATCTCATCACTCGGTGCTACTTATCGATATGTTGTTAAAATCGAGCAAAAATTTAAGTACCAGAACAAACGGGAGTTCGGGTCTGCAAATTGACAACAATGAAAGTATGAAAAAGACGACCCTAACAAACAGTCTCCCGAAAACCAGTCTAGGCGATGGGAAAAGAAGGGTCACAAGAAGACAAAGAAGGACACCGAAAAATGGTGCGATTTCCATAAAATCCCCTGGCACAACACCGATGAATGTCGCTCAAAACAATCATTGGTGGCCGAGATCAAAGACAAGGATTCGAACCCTGATTCTGAAAATACTGGTAAAAGACAAATCATTGATGCAAACCCTACTGCTATTGTCGCGACCGCAACAATTCAACCAGAAGAACCAACAAATTCAAAAGAGGGGGAACGCCTTTTTAATTCACAGATGTGGGTGAAGGGGACCTCACTGCATTTTTATTGTTGATAGCAAAATCCAGAAGAACCTCATCTCAGTAGAGGTCATCAAATAGTTGGGATTGTCGACAACACCACACCCGCAGCCATACAACATCGGTTGGCTTCGCCAAGGATGATATCTTCGTGTCAGCTAGCAGTGTCGATTGTCATACGACATCCAACCCTTCAAGGATGAGGTATTATGTGATCTTGCCCCACTAGATGTATGTGATGTTCTCTTCAGCCAACCATATATGTGGGGACACCATGTTGTTTATGAGTCTCGACCCCGCAGTGTCATTATTCCTCTAGGGGGTCATCTCTACAGAATACCAGAGGTAGTTCCGACTATTATTCCACCTAAACAATGCTGCAAGGTAGTATCTCATACTGCAAAATTCAGCTTCTTCACAATCAGTTCAAAAGGGGAACAAAAGAACACTACAACCACTACAGCCTCGCCCCAAGCACCTTTTATCCAACAGAAGCAGGTCGACAAGGTTGCAGCAAAGCGCAAAGATTCGTTTTGCACATCATCCTCTCCTGTAGCTCGAATTTTTGAACAGCCTCAGCCTCAACAGGTTCATGACAGACTTCCACAAACTGAGTAGCGCGACGTCTCCAGCAAGGCAACCAACTCTCAAAGATTCAGATTCAGCAAACATTTTTTCCTCTCCTTTGGGCACTCAACGCAATGGTGACCATTGCTTCCTAAGGAGGGAGGATTGATCTAGGTGGATATCGGTGGCCACCGACCTTTTCCAAGTGGCTCAAAACACTTTTCTAGCAATTTTGGTAATTTACTATTTTTAGCAGTTTTTAACTTTTGGGGCCATTTTGAGGCCCTGAACAATGTTTTTGGGAAAATGGGGAGCAATATCGAAGTTCCTTCGATATTGCCTCCAAAATGAATCTCCCCGATGATACCTTTCCAACAAGTGTGATACCTTTCCAACGGGCTATCATGCGCCTAAAACGGAGATCGTATGCAATAGTTACAACCCCGGGAAGTTGATGTACTAACTTACCCAAACGGGGCCCACGTGACTTTTGGCGCTTCATTTCCTAGGGTTAGGTTTTTAGATGTCTAGGGTTTTGGGCATTCATTTTTATTGTAAAAAGGCCTTCACAGCCTCATTGTAATCATCTTCTTGCGAATGCGAGTAGCCATCACATCTCTTCTTAGAGATAAGATGCCACCATTCTAGCAAGTCTTTCACTCTGTATTTTTACAGTCTCTATACATTTCTTTCATTAACAGAAATCGTGTATTACTATATATATGTGTTTATGGTTGCATCTCTGATACATTTCTGTTATATTATTGAATATTTGCGATATCTCTGTGCATTTTTTTATTATATCTCCGCTCACATTTCGTGCCAAAAATAATCTGGATCATTTCTTGAGTGATTTGGCGCATTATTATTGTTGGATCTGCCATAGTTGAGCATTGAAATATTGATGGAGCTATAAGAATTGAGTTTGTTAGGACCACTTGGCCTACTGGATTCAACCACTGAAATCCCCATTGATGAAACTTAGACTTGATTTTACCAATGATATTTTTCCATGAATGCACCATTCGATTACTTAATGATGTGGGAATTCCAAAATATTTGAATGAAATTAATGATTCTTGGCATGGAAACTACAAAATTCTAGAAATAGTATGGAGCAGGTGAGAATTTATAATTCATCCAAAGACTTGACTTTTAATATTGTTTACCTTACCTCCCAAGGCATTGATAAAAAGATTCAAAACCTATTTAAATCTCTTAGTGATGATGGTGGATGCTCCTCCCAATAGAAGAGTGTCATCAACAAATTGGGAGTGATTGAAGCTTGAAACCCCCCTGACTATTTTGATTCCTGGAAGGTTTCTAGAGATCCTTTCAACTTCCATATTTCGGCTTAAAGATTTTTCCATGGTGATATGTAACCTAACCTCAAACCACGACTTCCTCTAAAGAAAGTGGCAGGCCTCCCATTTACCAAGGGGGCAATCCAAGGTGTGTTAATACATTATGATGCCAATATGATGAAAGAAGGAAAAAAACCAAATTTAAATAAAACATCAAATAAGGAATATCCTACTCTATCAAATGTATTGGTTGTATCTATCTTGGTTTTCATTCCCTTGTCTTTTTTCTCCTCATTTAACTGGAAAAATTCTTGCACCGTGATGATGTTGTCCACTATCTACCACTTTTGCATAAATCCACCTTGATTATCAAAGATAACCTTAGATAGATTCATTTTCAACCCATTTTCCAATATCTTTGTCATGATATTATAAACGGAGTTACATAAAGAGATTGGTTGGAACCTGGAGAAAAAGGATGGGTTAAGCTCTTTCAAGATAAGAGCTAAAAGTGAGGAATTTGAGTTTCCCCTGAGTTTGCATGACTTTTGGACATATTGCGACATTCTCTTTAAATATGTTTTGATAAGACTCCAACATGCTCTGTAGAAATGGTAGAGGATTTGTTAGGCGCTAAACCCCAAATTTCTTTTAAAATCTTAAATTCCTTGATTGGAGCGATCACCACTTGAATATAATCCAACATGGATGTCATAGCATCGGGATCAACCCCTTCCTATTGTTAATATTTTTGGTGTAACTTTGGAATATATTCTTGTATATTTCTATTGGTCAAACCTTTAAAAGGTCATTTTAATTATATTATATAAGTCAGCTCAACAAAAATTATTATTTTATTGGTATTTTACTTGTAATTGTAAAAAGCCTCATTGTGGCTAGTCGGCCCTGTTTTTATAGGTTAGTTAGGTCAAGAGTCATGTCTCTTCAAGAGACACTTTTTTGTATAAATAGAGGATAGGTTCCTCTCATTTATATACTCACACACACACACACACACACACACACTTCTCTTGTGTTTCTTAGAGTGCATAAGGAGGTCTAGCACACAAGTCTTGGAGACTGGTTCTTTTGGTGTTTTGTTCTTGGTCCTTCTTGGAGAGCTATAACACATTAATGTATTGGTTGAAAGAATCTATAATAAGGATTTTGGTTGTTGGGTTTTCTCCCCCATGAGGGTTTTCCAGGATAAATTTTGTGTTTTATTGTATTTGTGATTGTCTACCTTCCAGTGATCCTATTGCAGTTATTATTGGATTAAATGTTGTAATTGTGTAACTAGAAAAATAAAATTCTAACATGGTATCAAAGCAGGCATGAATAGAAGCCATTTGCATATCTAGAAGCCTAAAAAGGAGTTGGTTTTTAGTGTAGAGATAGTTTTCGAACAAACCAAGACCATCAAGAGGTTCTCCCTAGCCTAGCACACTTTTCCAGTGAACCTGTTTTCCAGTTTGCATCTCCTGCACATAGGGTTTCACCCAAACCCTAAGGTTGACGTTTTTCAGTTTCTGGGGAGAATTTTAACAAAGAAATACCACCGAGCAGCTAATCCTAGCAGAGCGCACTTGTTGGTAAGTTCATATCTCTCTTCTGATAATTTTCATTTCTGGTCATATTTTTATGTGGTCCTAGGCAAGATGACTACCGGAATGAATATTGATGAAAAGTTAGATGGAGATGATAACTTCATAGACTGGAGGTACAGAATAACCCTCCTTCTTCAAGAACATTATATGGATACATTCATCAAAGAAGATGTTCAAGAACTTGAAGGAAATGAAGCTAAGGCATTATAAGAAGGACATGGTAAAAGCAAAATGGATTATTGTAGACTCCATCAACGACCACCTTATCCATCATGTATTGTCATTATCTTCTCCAAAGAAAATGATGGACACCTTAACTTGTCTGTTTGAAGGAAGCAACATTAACCGAAGAATGACTCTGAGAACATAGTTAAAGAATGTGAAGATGCACAACTCAGAATCCATTCACTCCTACTTCTCAAGAGTGAATCAAATCAAAAAGTTGATCGAAGCCATTGGTGACTCAGTAGAAGGAGAAGTGATGGTGATGACCACCTTGAATGGCATCCCAAGGTCATGGGATGCATTCATCCAATGGATTTTCTCATGGAAAAATCTTCCCAAGTTCAGTATGCTTTGAGAATATTGCAACCAGAAAGAAGCTTGGATGACAGGAAGAGATGAAAAGATGGAAGATGAAGATCAAGCCCTAGCCGCCCACACCAGGAAAGGAAAGAGCAAGAAGGAGCATTATTCGCCTAAGAAGTTTAAGAAGGGTCGAAGAGACAACTCGAACATTAGATGTTATTGTTGTCAAGAATTGGGACACTTTATTAGGGATTGTCCCCTCATTATGAAAATAAAGAAAAAAAAAAAGGAGGTAAGAGGCATCAAGCTCACACAGCTGAAGATGATGAGCCTCCCAAGAAGGTTGCAAAGCAAGATGAATCAAGTGATGAGGATTATGTCCTTATCTCAACCCACATAGGTATTTTTACTCCTGGAAGAGACACTTGGTTGATAGACAATGGTGCTTCTAAGCACATGACAAGTTATGAAAACTTCTTATCTAACCTTGTTCATAAAGATTCACCTCACAAGGTGAAATTGGGTGATGACTATCAGTATCCAATCAAAGGAGTTACAGAAGCCTCCTACAAGTTAGACCTAGGCAAGCCAATGAAAATGAAGGAAGTTCTCTATGTTTCAAGATTAAAGAAGAATCTTCTCTGAATTTTATCATTGGATAAGAAAGGATTCAAAGTAGCATTTGTTGATGGTCAAGTTCTTATGTGGCCTAGAGGGAAGACCTTTGATGATGCAGTAGTGATTGAAGTTGAAGATAGAGGACTCTACAAATTAAAAGGACATTCAAACTCCGCATTGGTTCATGATACCTTGAATCCTTGTGAACTATGGCATAGGAGATTTGCTCACCTACACTACAAATCCCTTCCAGTTGTGAGCAAGATGTTGACAGGTATACCAAAAATCCAAGCAGAACTAGATGGTATGTGAAAAGTTTGTGCACAAGGAAAGAACGTGAAACACTCCTTTCCCAATAGCAATAGTAGAGCCAAAGGAGTTTTGGACATCATGTATTCAGATGTGTGTGGACCGATGTCCACAGCTTCACTAAGTGGGTATGTATATTATGCATATTTCATTAATGATTACTCACGTAAAACTTGGATTTATTCGTTGACGGAAAAGAATGGAGTTTTTTGCAAATTCAAAGAATTCAAGGCACTGGTAGAAAACCTGACAGAACAGAAGATAAAGACCTTGTGATTAGAAAATGGAGGTGAATTCACCTCGAAAGAATTCAAGGAGTATTTCAAGGAAGTTGCGATTAAGAGGGAGTTTTCTACTCCCTATAACCCTTAACAAAATGGAGTAGCAGAAAGGAAGAATTAGACGATCATGGAAGCAGTAAAAGCCATGATCCGTGATCAATATCTTCCTATGCATATGTGGGAAGAATCAGTGAAGATAGAAATGTACGTGCATAATAGAAGTCCTCACATGGTGCTTGAAAATAAGACACTCAAGGAGATGTTTTCAGGAGAGAAGCCATAAGTTAACCATTTCAGAATATTTGTCTACCCTGTATTTGTTCACGTCCCCAAGGAAAAGAGGACAAAGTTGGACCCTTCCGGATAGAGGGGAATATTTGTTGGTTACAATGACACATCAAAGGCTTACATGATATACATTCCTGGTCACTGGAAAGTGGAGATCAGCCAAGATGTAACCTTCGATGAGAATGCAGCCTTCTGTAAATCCAAACAGATCCATGTAGAAGAGGTACATGAAGAAGATAATGAAGTTCCTAGACTTCCAAAGACATAGGCAGTTTAACTAGAGGAAGTCGTTCCAGAGGATCATGACATGGCATAACCTCAGAAACCAGCAGAGATGCCTTCTCATAAGAGAAGACCAGCTTGGGCACAAGAGCTTATCATATATGCATAAAGAATTGGTGCCCAAAGAAATCTTTCAGAGAAAGTAAGTATCTGAAGCCGTATTCTAGCTACATGGCATGCTTGTGTGACATAATGGATGCAGAACCTTCTAGTTATGAAGAGGCCATAGAAACATAAGTATGGAAAGATTCCATGGCAGAGGAATACCAATCCATTATGTAGAATGATGTATGGGATGTGGTTCCCAGACCAAAGGAAAAATATGTGGTGAGTTCGAAATGAATATACAATACGAAACACGCAGCTAATGGCAATATTGAAAAATATAAGGCAAGATTTGAGGCTCGAGTTTTCTCTCAAAAGGAAGAGATTGACTATGACGAGACCTTTTCTCTCATAGCGAGATATACTTCGATCGTGACTATAATTTCATTGGTCATTGTGATGAAATGGAATGTGCACCATATGGATGTAAAGAAAACCTTCTTGAATGATGAAATAAAAGAGGAAGTTTATGTGGAGCTTCCACTTGATTTTGAGACACGTGACAGGGAGACTCATGTGTCCAGGCTAAAGAAGGCTTTATATGGATTGAAGCAGGCACCCAAAGCATGGCATGGTAGGATTGGCAGTTTTTTGATGAACTTGGGTTTTACTAAGAGCAGTGCAGATCCTAACCTTTACTTTAAGGTTGAGGATGGTGAACCGATGATTCTACTATTGTATGTGGATGACATGTTTCTAACAGGTACGGAAACGCTTATCACATAGTGTAAGAGAAAACTAGCTGCAGAATTCGAGATGAAATATTTAGGAAGGATGCACTACTTCTTGGGACTAGAAGTATGGCAGAGATCATATGGGATTTTCCTAAATCAAGGAAAGTATGTTGTGGAAATCTTGAAGAGGTTCAGGATGTTGGACTGTAAGGCCATGGCTACTTGGATGGTATCAAATCTGAAGTTACTGCAAGATACAACTTCAGAGATTATGGATTCTACCTTATACAGGCAGATGGTGGGTTCATTGATGTATTTGACAAACACAAGGTCGGATATATGTTTTTCCATGAATACCCTGAGCCAACATTTGGAGCAGCCCAGGGAGGTTCATCTGGTTGCAGTAAAACATGTGTTGAGGTACCTTAAGGGTACTTTGGATCATGGTCTCTTGTATGGACCTGACCATGAGTTTCGATTGTATGGATACTCATATTCAGATACTCATATTCTGATTGGGCCGACAATATTCCTTACCGGAAGAGCACTACAGGATGCTACTTCAGTCTTGGCTCTGGTATGGTCTCGTGGAGCAACAAGAAGCAGTCATGTGTGGTACTCACTACGGCTGAAGCTGAGTATGTGGCAACATATGCAGCGAGCAGAGAAGTAATGTGGCTTTAGAAGCTGTTGTCTGGGTTGTTTGGTCTCGGATTGGAGGTGACCTACATTTGGTGTGACAACCAGAGTTGCATGAAGTTGTCAGATAACCTGGTGTTCCATGACAGGTCGAAGCATATCGAGATCAGATACTACTCTATCAAGGATATGGTACAGAGGGGAGCAGTTAGGCTCCAGTTCGTGACTATAGAGGATCAAGTTATAGACGTGTTAACCAAGCCACTATCGAGGACGAAGTTCGAGTATTTCAGGGACAAGCTTGGTGTGGTCCCTCTTCAGAGGGAGTGACAAGTGGGTCTCATCCAACATGAAAAAGGGCTGGCACTAAGAACGAATGGAACCGATGAAAAAGGGCTGGGAGTTGGTAATATTTTAGAAAATGGAATCGATTCATCTTGAGATTGTTTTTCATACCTATTTCACTAAGAAGTCGAAATTCCTCCCTTGGTGTGACTTGGAGATTTTTTAGCGTAGCCATTGCCTTAACTTGAAGGAATTTCCATTGCTTGCTAGTGAAACTCTGCATATTTAGATCCAAAATGGGTCGAGGTGCTAGAGGCTAAGGGAATAGATTTGGATTGCATGGTGTTACCTGTCTATTTGAGATTCATTTTATTATTTACAATATTCCATTGGTCTTCCTTATTTGGAGCTAGTTGAGATGCTTGCACTTCTTTTTTTGTAATATTTTGCAAAATGGCCATATTCATGGCATGTTTTGCATTTAAATGGGAGTTTCTCATAGTCTAGGGGCTGACCATGTTTATAGTTATCAAGGGTTAAGAGAATTTCTTCTAAAATCCCCTTTTCCATATCAACCTCCACATAGATGATTGCGCATGTGAATATTCTATCTTTTGGTTCTAACTTATTTATACATTGACCTAGGGAATTTTCAACATTTTGCATTGTATCTTCATTCCAGCAATGGACGGGAAAATGCAGGAGCCAAACCCATACCAGAATATTCAAAGTGACATCATGTTCCATATTAAAGTCTGGAGTCCGTCGATTGAGATACATACATTGAGTGTCCAAGAAATAGGGGCCATTCCTGAATGTGATATCTTTCTCATCTTTTGCTTCAAACATAAATGCATAGAAACCCCTTCCACAAAACTAGTGAGTGGGTTTCCCTTTAATCAAAACCTGCCAGTTCCTTTGAACCCAGGTGACCACAGATATGGGTGATAGCCAAATGCTTGTGAACTGACCAATCAAATTTCATTCATTAAGGACCAAATCCATAGGCCTTGAAAAAGAATCTAGTAATGGAACCTCTAGAATATTTTTGAGTTGTTTGAAAAATCTCAATGGTTGGTATTTTGGAGCCTTCTGCATCGTCGAGACCAAAGCATGTAATGCAATAGATTTAGGTTCTGGATGGAGAAAGAAGCCCTCTCGAGGGTCTGAATACATGGCTGAAGACACTCGATCGCTATATCAGGCCACCAAAAGAGAGCATGCATGTTTATGCATATGCCTTTATTGGAATTATACAAGACATTAATAATGCATTTAAAATGTGTTTCATATAAATTGTGTACCTCAATCATATATATTGAAACCTCACTATAAAGGTTATTTAATGAGCATCAAGGAGATGTATTACATGTATCCATGTTTCACTTAAACCTATAACCTCCTTGATTGTTTAGGTTATTTCTATTCTTTTTAATTTCCAATATTTCATGTATCTCTTCTTTGTATGTAATTATCTTCCTTGAAGATTAGCTTTGCATCTTGTAAGTAGAGTTGGTGACCGAAATTGCAGGCATGTCCTGCTAATGTTGATTTCTAGTTGTGGTTGTAAATGATGTCTACACAATATTCTTCAAGCTTTACTTTCATAGACCTCCTAGTTATCTAATGTAGATCTTACAACACGAGCACAATATTTCATAGACTCCTTTTTGCATTCTCAGATTGATCAGTCTTTTACAAAGTATAGCTTCATCCTTCTTACAATTTTCAACAAGGAAAAGACAACTTTTATGTTGCCCTTTTTCAATGATTTTGCAATATTTTTAGTCACCCGTTTGATATATGACAAAGTTTTTTTTGCTCCATCATTTTCCTCTTGTTTCCTTATGTAAGGTCCCCTCTTGGTTTTTAAGACATCTTTGTTAAACTTACTTATACCATATCCATTATTTTAAATACTTTTTCTAAGTGTTCCATGTCTTTCCCTACGTGCTCTTCATTAAAGATCCCAATAACTCTTGTCACCAAAGTGTTAATGAGGCCTAGCTTCTATGATGGGCAATGGTGCAACTTTGCATGTAAGTATATGTTAGTTGATTTTTCTTTCATAAGCCATGTTGTGCTAGAGATCTGTTGCCTTTCCTATTGATGAGAACATCATGGAAATGTATTGCGAGGGGGCTAGACATTTCATTCCGCTCGAGTATCCCATACCACTAAAAAATCTTATTCATCGTGTGGCACCAACATGACCTCACTAGTTGGGCATGAACATCAATCGCTTATATCACTCAGAATACGCCTAATCAACATGTTCTGGCCAAACCCAAGCTAGACAACTTTAACCATGTGGAATGCTAGAGTGCTCATTTCACCATAGGCAATGTTGCATCATCGTCACCTAACCATAGGAAACCTGATATCACCTCCCTCGAGCCAAGGTTACTTGAATAATTGACTGCGCAACATGGGACCATGTTATCATCCATCTAAGCCTACACCTGATAGTTAAAGAAGATAATGTCCCTCCTTTGTAAGGCATTCACATATCTCCCATGCACTTATAAACATTGTTGCCTTTCCATGGACAACACACACAATCCATCACATTTCCAATTCAAGTCGTCCTCCATCGAAGCCCGTTATATGATGCCTAGTCGATCGTCCAACTTAATCGACAAGACATGCTTGGTCCTCCTAGCCTACATGCTAGTACATCATACTAATTGTCTCACGAATCACAGTGAGTTGGTCACCAAGGCTACCGAAGTATATGGACTTGTCGTGCAACTTGTCAATTATGCTTGATGCACCCTTTTTCGTGCCATTGCCCATGGCACCTCAAGTCAGGTCCTTACATTCTCCCCCGCTTGAATTGTTGATGTCCTTGTCAACATGTCCCCATTGGCTCATCCGATGAAAGAGGTGTTGATAGTGAAGATGCACTTTTTCATTTCCACATTCAAATGTGGATTTGGTACCAATTGTCACGGGGCTAGAATTTTCGTTCCACTTGAGCATCACATGCCACTCAAGAATCCCAATCACCGCACTACACTAATGTGACATCACTATTTGGGCATGATCATCAACTACTTATATCACTCGAAATTCGCCTAACCGACATGTCCTGACTGAACCCAAGTTGGGCATCTTTAACTGTGTGGAATGTCAAAGTGCTCATTTCACCATAGGTGATGATGCATCGTCACCACCCATCCATAGGCAACCTACTATCACTTTCCCCAATCCAAGCATATTTGAACAACTGACTGCCCAACGTGTGATCATGCTATCATCCATCTAAGCCTACAGGTGATAGTCAAAGAAGATCATGCCCCCGTTTTGTAAGGCATTCACATATATTGGATGCACTTATCAACATTATTGTCTTGCCATGGACAACACATGCAATCTATCACATTGCCTAGTCACATTGTCCTCTCTCACAGTTTGCTATATGGTGCCTCACCAATCATTTGTCCTACTCGATAAGACATCCTTGGTCCTCCTAGCCAATGCGCTAGTACACCGTCCTAAAAGTCATACAAATCACCGTGAGTTGTTCACCAAGGCTATTGAAGTACATGGACTCATCGTGCAACTTGCCAATGCTCAACCAATCCTCTGTCATGCCATTGCCATTGACACCTCAAGTCAGGCCCATACAGGTATGCTCTTGTCTCTTATACTTCCACTTTGAATTTTATGCTTTCATTTTGATTGTTTAGATGTTTGAAGAATTCATTTAAACTTTCCTTTCCATCTATCCACTCTCTATTTGTGTCATCCAAAAATCATTCCCATCAATTTGGTTTCGACAAAAATGATCAAATGGCTTAGTAACAATTTTTTTTTGAAGGATTCCATGTACATATTTGTGATAATGGGCTTCCCATTATTATTCCCTATGCTTGATTATATATGATCCCTTCAAAGATTAAAAAAAAAATCAATTTTCAAGCATACTTGAACAAGTTTCTTCATTTCCTCATCTTTGATATTTTTATCACACTAATTGCTTCATGCACTAGAACTTTACTAGAATATTATTCTCCCTAATATTTTGATCTTTGATTTGATTTATCCCTTAAGTTGAATCTTTGCACCGAGAGTAGTGAGGTACTTTATAGCCCAGTATGGGGGATATGTTGTCACATTAGCGTTAGGTTAGACAACGTTACATTAAAAAAAATTAAAGTCAACTCAATTAAAAGAAAAAAATAGTATAACAGTAATAAAAATAAAGTCGACTCAATTAGAAAAAAACAATTACACACATCGTTACATATTACACACACACACTTACTTATGTATATGATAACATCTAAAATATTAATTCCTTCGTATTAAATGACAATAAAAAAAATTACACCTTCATAAATTTGATCCCTCTTAGTGCTTAATAGATCTGAGTTTAAAATGGATATACATTAGTTAATAAAAGAGTATTTATGTCCAATGAAAATTTTAAACTTATTCATTAAATAATTTACTATAAAGTACGTTGAGATCCAATCATGTTTACAATCTCAAATAAATGTCATGCTTGTGGGTTTTGGACATCCCATGTGAGTGTAGGTTTTCTCTTTAAACTTTATAAGAGTACAAGATTTAAAAGAATAAAAATAAAAAAATAAACAAATTCATCCAAAAACTTAAAAAAACAAATTCAAATTAAATAAATAATGATTTAACTTCATATCACTTACATTTAAATATTTCCTTCAAATATATATTAAATAATGTTTTATCATACTCTTTCATTTATATATATGAATTTTTAACCAAAATTTTAGAATTGGTATTCCATAAAGTATTGATGTTTTTTTTTAAGTAACCAAAGAGAACTATTATGTTTTTTTAAGTAAGATTTATATATTATTTGTCCTAAACAAAAATTACAGTAGTGTCTTGAGTTCAAGTTGTTGGAGTGTTGAGTTGCCTCGAAAGGAAACCAACTCAGACTCATAGATAGACTAGACATGGTATGGAAAATTAAACATATTCGCCAAAATCACCCCGTGGGGAAACCGATTCGACCTATCCAAGCCTTTGAACTGAAAGATAGACTATTTATCACAATAACTGTTATAATGACCTCCACACATAGTTCTTTCGAGTGCACGTTTCCATCGTCCAACAAGGGCACAGAGGCTGGTGACGGGGGTGGGGATGGGGGTGGCGAAGAAGAGAACTATTATGTTACTCTAAACATAATAGAGTTATAAAATCATACTAGAATCCAAATTGAAAGAACTAAAAATATGGATCATTTTGAAGTAGTTCATGTTTAAATCTATCTCTATAAGCCTATATATGATTGTTGTAACAACTAATTGTTTGGTTCTTGGCTTTCAAATCTTCAAATATTATGAGTTTTTAAGCACACCCGATGCCATGAAATTCAATTTAAAAAAAAAAACAATTTGGGAAAATTATATTAATGAAAAAAAATTGTAGTTGAGATAAACAATTATATGTCTTATGTCTTAAAAAGATAAACAAGAAGGATGGATCCAAACCAAAATACAAAGTTTACATATCTATGTTGGAAAAATTTCCCAGTATTTATTGTTATTGTAGATTATATAGAAACTACATAATATGTAAATAACTTTAAAAAGCATAGTCTAATTAGAATATGTGGTGGTTGGTTGCTTCTTCCAATACCAGATTGGTTGGCATTGGTTCTTGTTCTCCTATCTCCATGTCTTCGAAGAGTTGGTGGACTATATCCTCTTGTTTAGGTTTTACCTGACAATAATTGACTAACACACTATGACTTGAAGCCCTTGAATGAGCATCCTTTCTCAAATGGACATTTACGTTTCTTAACATAACACATTCCACCTCAATATTTCCAATGTTTTGCTTTAACTAAACCAAAGTACCCATAATGGAAGCAACCTAGGAGACTATATGTTGTTCATTTTCATGTACCTTGGCTATAATAGTGAAAATGTAATAACTATTACCTTGTATCATTTGCTCATGAGACCTCAAAATCCTCCTTGTTTCTTGTTGTCCTTGATAATCCATATTTGTAATGGTGAATTTAGGAAACTTATGTGGAGTAAAGAATTGGAACCAACTGAGAAATCAAAGATGTAAGGGGAACCCAGAGAGTCCTTTGAACAATCAATAACATCCATAGGGAAACAAGGCTAGAGATTATAGTTCCCAATCCACTTAACGATAATCAAAGGACCATATATAAAGTCTTCAAACAAAAAGCCAGTGTTCTAGGAGGGATAAGAAACCAACCCTAGATTGACTCTAGACCAGAAAAATAGAACACCATACACATAGAGCCTATGAAATTTTGAACCCACAAACCACAAACAAAGCAATTGAAAGATTCAGATTCACCAACCAGATAATAATGTCACACCTGAAGAGTATTGTAAAGCATTCGTGACGACTAGTGAAGAGGAGGAGAAAGATCTAGCGAGCCCTCATTATCTCCCCACTACGGTTCTCCATTATACCAGTCCACCAGGATTTAAAACCATAGCCAATTCAAAAACAAAATTCTACACCAAGTTGAGCATGTGTGAAGGGGGTGTGGGTCTCATTGTGTTTATGGCCAAGCTTGGGTAATATAGTTACTACTAGAATGACACATGTCTCATTAATTTGATGGTACTTTCCATTGAGTGGATGGAGTTGCTTAAGGTATGGTTTGATAGACTAATGAGCCATTAACCTTAAAACCCCATTTTTTAACCTTATGGTTTCATTAGCAAGTGAATCAACTTCAATATTATTCTCCCTTAGAACATAGAAGAAGTTTATTTTACGGAACCTTGAAACCTTTTGTTAAATCCTAGCCAATGTTGATGCAATTTTGTGATCAACTAGAAGGAAAGTTTTCTGCATTGACTCAAAGAGGACATTAGAATCACCTACTAGTATGTTAGAGGTTATATGACAATATAGTGCTAGTCTCAGTCCTTGTAACATTATGTAAGCCTCTACATGCTTATTAGTGGATATTTCAAGCATCCAAGCATAGGATAATTCTATTTTCCCTCTAGGATCGAAGATTATTCCCTTTGTACCTATCACCCTTGGGTTCCCTTTCAATGCAACATCAAATAACAAACTATATGACTAATATGTTGACTTCCATTGATGAAAATCTACCATATTTCATCGAAGCTACCAATTTGATCCAGAAACATTCCTACCTCTAAATGGATAATGAGAGTCTATATGTACATGAAATTGTTGAAACCATTTCTCTTCATCTTTTTCTAACATTTGATTTATAGGGATACATCTACCCCTCGTAATAGTATGGTCTACAAGTAAACATATTGTCTTTTCCTACTATGTTGGGATTAACCAAGGCCTATTTAAAGATGACTCTCTTGTGTGTTAGCCAAATCTTCCAATAGAGGTATTTTGGCATAGCTTCCAAGAGTCTTTTAAATAGTGGTTTATTTTTAAATGGCCCCTATAATTTTTATTCCAAAGAGTAAACATCTATTTCCATGAGCATGACATTATCATTCTAATATTAATTCCACAAAATGTAGCTTGTCATGCTTGATGAGATAAAACACACTCAAAGAAGATGTGGTGTATCTTTTCAAAATTTGTGGAGCATAGGGCACATATATTTTAACTTGTTTTATAAGTTAAAATTACAAGTTAGCTACTATGAATTTTACTTTGTGAATGGGAATGATTTGTATGTTGTTGTAGATGATTTATTAGTTGCATTCATGTTCATTTTAGCATGTTGTAGCCGCATATAGTTATGGGCATCTAAAAATAATTATAATTGTGTGTAATTCGTCGCTGGTAAGCTATAGGAAATTAGTTAGCAAAATTTTGAATTTATGTGTATTTCACATAGTAATGTTCCTCAATTAAGTTGGGGGACATTACAAATTGGTATCAGAGCTCAAGGTCCAACACCGAGCTTGTCTGGGCCAAGAGCGAGGGAGAAATCAGTAGATTTTTGTTGTTATATAGTTTCACTGTGATCGATTTGGGGAAAATTTTAGAACCAGAGTGAATACCCAAATATATGGACAAGTTTGAATTTAATTTTTCTTCAGAACAATCGAAAAAGAAATTTGTGGTTTCAATCTATGAGTTGCAGAGTCTAATTTGGCTTTGGAAGTCGAATTCCTTTGTGTTTCATGGCGGCTGAGATCCTATTGCAGAGTCTGAAGAGGGGGTTCTCGACGAACTATTAGAATTCATGTTTCGAAAAGATCATGAAGTAGGTAAAAATGTCATTCCAACGAAAAAAATCTTAAGGCACAAGCCCAAATGAATGAGGATTGTTCATCGTATTGAGGGTCAATCCTAACCGTCTATTGGAAATCAGGATTTTGAAAAAATCTTGGAACGAGGCATAAGTTTAAATTCCGAAGGGAGAAACCCGATGGAAGAAGCCTGAAATAACGAGAGTCGTCAAATCAAATATTAGTCTTACTCAGCCATTAGATCTTTCAGAAGGGTCTATTCAAAAGGTCTAGAGGTGGTGCTAAGTTTCCAATGAATATTGCTCGACCAAGGTAATAGGTGCGCAACTTGGGAACCTGAGATGATCATATTTGTTGGTCAGCACGATTAAACCATCTAATTTATTGGACGAGCATGTTTTTTGGAGGGGGGGCATTGAGGGTGAAAGAGTATGCCACATTAGCACACCATGTCAAAAGGACACCCCAACACGGTTGGTGAATCATAGAGTGCCACGTAGTCGTTGGGTACAAGTGGAATCTGTTGTGGTTTTTGGACTTCAAGTTTCGGAAGGAGCCATGGGGGTAGTAAGTTTTCCCTTCTTATATAATTTGTCCAAAATAATGAGGATCGCCAATCATAGTCGATCTAATCCATTAGATCATGCATAAATGAGTGTTTCTGAGGGGTCTTCGGAAGGATGGTTTCCGAAGGTTTTAGAAAAGGATGGTTTCCGACGGATTTCAAAAGAGAAAGTTCTGGTGGGAAATGTCCGAAAGGGTGAGTCTGATAGTGTTCATACTGTGGATTTCAAAAGGATCCTTGTCCCAAGCAAATTGAAGTTTCCGATGGGAAGAACCTTAGAGGGAAGAGCTTGATAAGCTTAAAGGAGGTCTAGCCAAGGAGGACATTTACGAATGATGACAAGGTCGAATCAAAGGATGGCACATGGAATTAATAGGCACATACCATGCAACGTCAACCAAACTACCCAGGTCCATGGACAAGTTGACTTGAGGAGTTTTTATAGTAGTTAATCAATTGTTTTCAGTGAAAATAATAATTTCTTGAAGGTCTTCATCTTGCATAGCGATTTAGAGGGCCTAAACGACATTTTTAGGCGGTAAAAAACATGAGAACAAGGTGTACCTCTGTACATCATGTCTCTGCAGCTTAAATAAAAGAACTCAGAGAGAGATTTCTAATGAGCTATCTCGAACACAAAATAGAGCTCGTATGAGAAAATTACAGCTGAAACAGATAAGGGTATAATTTTTGCACCATTTTACTTCGAG
This sequence comes from Picea engelmannii, assembly GCA_009831015.1. Lineage (NCBI taxonomy): Eukaryota > Viridiplantae > Streptophyta > Pinopsida > Pinales > Pinaceae > Picea > Picea engelmannii. The sequence continues at coordinate 3,464 of WSFP011415261.1, read as the reverse complement.
AGGGCATAACTCCTTGCTCAAAAGTTCGTTTTAGGCATAGGGGAAGTTTATGGAAAGCTTATGAACCATAGAAATTAGTCATGGAACCATATTTAGAATATAAGTACATAGAAATGTGTAGGAAGGAAAAAAAAGACATGTGTAACATACAAGGATAAAAGGGGAAAACAATCAAAACTTCCACAGACCATAACTTTCAATCCAGAGCTCAGATTTGGGAAAACAAATGTTGTTGGAAAGGTCTTGAGGAGGAGAAGACATTTATCAACCCAAAAAAATAATTTTAGTAAATTTTGTAAATAAGATGATTGGTGGCCATTAAAGAGCCGAAAAATTATGCATTCTTTTTTCTAGAACTATGTATGTATGTATGTATTTTGTCTAACAAAAATTCATTTGCATGCACATTTTCTTTCATAATTTAGAGGTACATGAAGGCATTTTGGTTCCTATATGACAACTACAATGATAGAGGATGCCCAAGGGTCCTACGCTATGAAGAGGAATTTAGTGATACAAATTATTTTGAGAATGATACGAAGGTAGAAAAATAACAAAGATATAACAAGGAGATACACCTAAATATGGCAAGGAACACAGTAATACAGTGAAAATCATATTATATTAATGACTGTCGGGAATATAGAAGACTGTAAAATGCAAAGCACACAAGCTAGCTTGAATGCTGGTATCTTATCTCTGAAGAGAGATGTGTCGGCTACGCTCATTCGCAAGAAGTTGATTACAATGAGGCTCCAAGGGCCTTTTTAACATAAAACATAAATGAGGAAACCCTAAACATCTAAAACCCTAACCCTAGGAGATGAAATGCCAAAAGGTTTGTGGGTCCTAATGGGGGTAGTTGATACGTCAACTTCCTGAGGGCTTAACTTTTGCATACTATCTCTGTTTAGGGCGCTTGATATCTCGTCGGAAAGGTTTATCCGAGGAGTATAACTTCCATCAAGGGCTAGGGCATGCCATTCAATACCCCTGGCCCCCCAAAAGTCCAAAAACAATGTTTTTTAGGGCCTCAAAACGACCTCAAAAGTTTTGGACCCGAAAAAACTGTTGAAAAACTGTCAAAATGGAAAAATGTTCTTTGAGCGAGTGGAACAGGTGGGTGGCCATCGATATCCACCTGGATCATTTAGAGGGCTACATGTCAGCATAGGAAATGTTGAGACTTATTCTAATGGAATAAGAGATAGGCATGAGCTTGTAACTATGATAAGTTTGCAGAGAGAGATGCAGACTTATAGGGATGATAATGAAAAGATTATGAAGGCTTAAGAAGAGATACTTCAGACTTTGAATATGCTACAGAGGCAAGCCAATAAAGACTATGGCACAAAGCAAGCACCTAGTGCTAGACAAGTGAAAACATCCAAATCCCATAGCAGAAGGGATGAACATGGGAACGATAGACAATCAAGAAGTATGAGTAGGCATCTTCATTCCCCAAGACAATCCACTAGGAGAGATCATGTCAGTTTAGGGCCAGGAAGCAGCCCTAGTGTGTCTCCTATTAAGAGGCGAAGAAAATACCTGAGGCAGATGTCTTGCAAGGTGAACTCAGGAAAATCAAGCCACCAAATTTCAATGGTGAGCACATGGAGGGAGAAGAGACCGAGGCATGGGTGTTGAAAATGAAGAAATATTTCCAGTTGCATGATTATCCCTCTAGGGTATAAATAATAATTGCAACTTACCACTTGCAAGGAAAGGTAGCCATGTGGTGGGAGCAGCTTAAGCAAGCCATACACGTTGATGATAAGAAGGTCTCATGGAGGCAGTTCAAAGGATATTTCGAGGAGAAATATTTGTCGGAGCATTACTATGAAAAGGAGATTAAAGAGTTATTTGAACTCAAGTTGGGAAGCATGACAATGGATGAATATGAAAAGAGATTTTTTGAATTGTTGAAGTATGTGGACTTCATAAAGGATGAGAAGGTCAAAATCCAAAGTTTTCTGAGTGGGTTACCCTCTTTCTACAATGACAAGATACAATATGATAACTCTAGGACTTTGGAAGAGGGCATAAGGAGAGAAAAACATATTTATGAGCATAGCAAAGGAAGGTCAATTTTCCAAAAGGCTTGGAATGACAAGATGAAAGGGAAAATGAGTCAAAGGTAGAAAGATTTTAAGCCACCCTTTTTCCAAAGCAACTCACAAGCAAATTAGCAAGGAAGGTTGACCCAAAAATGAGCCTAGGATGACATATTCATTTGGGAAAAGGCCAAGGCAACAACCTGTACAATGTTGGGCATGTGAGGGAAATCACATATATAGGGACTGGCCTCACAAAGGAGAAAGAATGAGGATCGTACACAACATTCACAAGGTTGAAACAATTGAAAATATGGGAGGAAGAATGCCAAGGATTTATGCAGCCTTGGACAACATTCAAGTAGATTATCAATCCCCCATGATTGAAGTGGAAGGTAAGATTGATAACCAACCCATAACAAATTTAATTGATTATGGAGCTAGCCATAGTTACATAAACTCTAACATTGTTGAAATATTTCACTTGCAAAGAAGTAAGCATGAGAAATCTTGGTTAGTTCAGTTGGTCGCGGGGTCTAAGAGGAAAATCAATGAGATGGTTAAAGATTAGCCAATAGACATGAATGGATTTAGCAAAAAGGTAGATGTGAACATCATACCATTGATTTCATATTATTATCTAATTGGCATGGATTGGTTGGAGAAACACCATGTTGTCCTAGACTATTACAACAAGACAATCATTTGTCTTGATTAAGGAGGGAAACAAGGCAAAATCCAAGGCATTCCGAGAATTGTAGTTGTTAGAGATATTGTATCCATGCAATTGAAAAAGAGTTTCAGGAAAGGATGTCAATTTTTTGCATCCCATGTGGAGGAGGTAGCTAGGCATAAAGTGGCAGGTATTGAAGACCATTTGGTCTTGAGAGATTTTGAAGAAGTTTTTGGGAAAATCCCAAGACTGCCACCAAATAGGGACATTGATTTCTCTATTGATTTGGTTCCAAGAATTGCCCCAATGTCCAAGACACCTTATGGAATGGACACACTTGAATTGAAGGAGTTACAGATGCAGCTTGAAGAACTTTTGAAGAAGGGGTATATACACCCAAGTGTGTCACCTTGGGGAGCCTCGGTTTTTTTTATGAAAAAGAAAGATGGAGCCTTAAGGCTGTGTATTGATTTTAGACAGCTGAATAAGGTCACCATAAAGAAAAAATATCCTTTTCCAAGGATTGATGATATATTTGATCAGCTGAAAGGTACAAGAATCTTTTCCAAGATTGACTTGAGATCAGGTTATCATCAAGTGAGGATAAAGGAAGAAGATATTAGCAAGACAACATTCAGGACAAGATATGGGCAATATGAATTCACGGTAGTGCCATTTGGTCTATCAAATTCCCCAATTGTTTTTATGTTCTTGGTGAATGGAGTGTTCAGGGAGTA
>ML861924.1:23951-36008 GCA_009831015.1 Picea engelmannii | reverse complement strand
TTCTTTGACCTTGGGGGCTTCAAGCCTTCATGTGGGGGTCCTTCATCTTCGTAAGGCCATAACTCTCAAACCATGAGGAGTTATGTGACATTCCATATACCACCAGAAATGGCATGACAAGCACTATCCATCTAGGATAGTTTGACCAAAAAATTCCTTGATCTTCATCTTGTTATTCCACATACAAGCATGAGTCCTCCAACCATTATTCTAGGATAACTCAATCCGCAAAGCGTCTTCCCGTGAGGGATTTCACCATAAGGGGACCACTTTGGAGTTCATCCATTTGTGCACCTTATTAATCATGATAAGACAATAATGAGAGCAAGGGTCCTCCAACCATTCTTCTAGGATAACTCAATCTACAAAGCGTCTTCCCATGAGGGCTTTCACCATAAGGGGACCACTTGGGAGTTCATCCATTTGTGCACCTTATCAATCATGATAAGACAATAACGAGTCATCTATACATTTTTCCAACAATGTATCATATACCAATGGAACCACATCGATCCATCTTCATCATGTATCAATGACAACTCATTGATCCATCTTCATCTATGCATTCTCATCAAGGACAATACATATTATATTACATCAATCATCAATCAATCAATCCTTTGACATCAATCAATCACTTGACATCAATCAATGACATCAATCAATCAAACCATTGACATCAATGACAACATGATCCAACAACTGCTACAAAAATGCCAGGAGAAGGACAAAGATGGTTCAAGACAACCATCACTAAAAACCTAGAGTTCAGACCATATCTAAAACCAGAGTTTCAGGATATCATTTGGAAGAAGGACATCCCTACATCACACCTGGAGAAGAAGTGACAGGTTCTGCTCAAGGCCATACAAGTCTACATAACCCGTGAGGGGAGATATGACAGGGTGATGTTATATCATTTCAAGCTGATGGATCATTTTACAAACAAAGTTCCACTCAATTTGCCATATTATTTCCACAGAATCCTAATCAAAATGTCTCATAAAGTCCAGGCTGAACCAAAAAAAATCCAGAACACTCTGTTCCATTTTGGCCTCATCAAGATGATAATTGTGGAAGAGCTCAGAAGGAGAGAAAAGACCTGGGAGTATCTCCTCTTTTGGAGAGGATTTGAGTTGGAGACTCAACCTGATCATAACAAGAAGAAGTCAAAGAAGAAGTCTCTGACATCTCAGAGTAGTTCAAGGAGAAGGAGAGCCATCACTCTAATGCAAAAAGAGGAACCAGTATCCAGTTCCAAACAGAAAAGAACAAAGAAGAAGCTGGTTTTCAATGAAGCTGCAGAGCAAGCTTCACCCAAGCAGACCAATGTTCTAAACCTACCTTACTCAGACTCTGAGTTTGAACCAGCTATAGAAGAAGCTCCAGGTGATCAGACTATGGAGCCAGACATGGAGGAAACACCACAGATTGAGGTGTTTAATCAATTTTGATAAGGGTGAAAAATCTACCAAAAATAAAATCAACAAGTCATCAAAGATTCAAAAGCTGAAACAAAAGATAGTAGAGCAGGAGGTGTTAGAGAGGGTTATCAAGGCTAGATATGAAACCTTGTCAAAGAATGCTTCCAAGACCAGAGAGGCCTTTGAAAGGCGAGCACTCATACATGTGAAGGAAAAGAAGAAAAGTAAGAAGACAATGAAGCATAATCACAAGTTGAGGAAGATTGCCAGATTTTTGAAGACCAAGATTAAAATGATGACAACAAAGCCAAGAACTTGTTCTCGTCTTTAGATTTTAGCTGCAACAGCTGAAAACCTACGTCAAGAGTCTTCCAAATAATGCAGGGAAAACTCCAATTTTGAAGTATTTTCTTTTTGTCAAACCCATAAATTTCGGCGGCTAACTTGCACTTTTTAGGGAAAATAAGCCATCGAATCCCAAGAATTTCGGTGGATAATTCCACCTGTTCCAAGACAATAAGCCTCCGAAACCACAGAAGCAAAAGAAAGATAGATTTGGAGCTCTAAATAGAGATTTTTTAAGACAAGTGATTAAAGGAAATTTCAAATGAATTTCTACATGCATTTGGGAAAATTATTTCAGAGTTTTGAGGCATAATACAAGGCGAATAGGTTCATGGTTATTCTACAGTTGTTGAAGGTCATTTCCAACTATTGGAAAAAGACACCAGTCATATCATCACACATCGGAGCATTCGTGCAGCTGTCGAAGACTAAGAAGACTGAAGACAAATCCTTTTTTGTTTTTGGAAAGGGATTTCATCCATTTTTTTTGTAAAAGTTGTTATGTTTTTTCTATTTTTAGCATAATAGATCCATACTTTCAGGATCTGAAACATTATTGTAAAGGCTATAAAGCTTGTAAATTTTATAGACAAAAGGTTCGAGTCTGGAGATTAAACTATACTACTTTTGTAATAGACCTTTCTTGCATATAATACAAATACACAAGCTTCTTTCTCTGTTACTGTCAGATATTTTCTTTCTATTTTATGTACTTTCATTGATTACTTTCTCTATCCAAGTTTGACTAATTGCAGGTGACTGTAATCTCATCCTGTCAATTCATAAACATTGATTGATTAGTAATCACTACTATCTTTATTCAACCCATCATATATATGTTCTGGTTGATAAATATATTCTTCTTCGCCCATCAAGTTCAGTTATTCATCTGATTATTAACTCTTGAAAGCATTGTCTTACCTGATTATATATATTTGAGAGTCTTGAAAACAAACCAGTTGGTTAGTTATCCCATTTGATCCAATAAACACACAAAATCAAAACACACATTAAGTTACTAGGCTTCTTCAAGTACAACCTGAGAAGAACTCCTGGAGAGATAACATCTGGTACTCAAATTGGTTCAGATGTTGGTTCTCGGTCAACATCCACTGAATCAAATAGATTTTCACTTGGAGGATATGAAACGAGCCTAATAAAAGCTACAAACATGTTTGAGATGGTCGTGAAGATTCTGTAATCTCCCTAGCATTGGGATTCATGGGATTTTGTAGCAGTTGCAACTTGATAAACTTAGTTGGCTTTAATCTATTCAAGCATGAGAAGCCATCCAACAATTTAGCAAGCGAACGAGACCCCAAACAACAAGCAATAATAGTTAGGCTGGACCTTACCTTCTATTGGATTACTGAGAGCGGGGGGTGAATCAATGATAGAGAAATTCAATCCTTTTTAACCACAATATGCAAGTGTTATATCAATGTATCATTATCATCCAATAGTTGCAGAGTAAATAAACAATGAAAAAATGAGCAATCATACACATACGCAATGCACTGATGTTTTTACGTGGAAACCCAAAGCGGGAGAAAACCACATAATGCTTTTTCTTATATGTCTTTAAGAATTACATTTATTGGAAGCACCAACTTCCTTTGTTTTCCAGCTACAACTGGAAGGAGGATCCAACCCCCTAATTTATCAGGCTACAACCTGAGGGAAGCTCCAACTCCCCAATTCTTTGGCTACAACCAAAAGGAGGCTACAACCCCCTATGTTCTCCGACTACAACAAGAAGGTGGCTACAACCACATGTCCTTGCCTCGTCCAACCGCCCTGACGTAGAAGTAGAATGATGGAACCACTATCAAACTATCACTGTGAGATATACAGCTGTACAGCTGTACCATAAACAAGTGCAACAACCATGGACCAACTTGTACCTCAACCTGTAATCAACCTGTACCATAAACAAGTGCATCAACTGTGAACCAACCTATACCAAACCTGTACCATGAACAAGTGCATCAACCATGCACCAAACCTGTACAAATAACTTGTCACAACAACCTGTCCGAACAACCTATCACAACAACCTATCTCATCAATCTTATCAACCAAATCAGATCTACTCACCAAGATAAATCACCAAGACAAATATCAAAGATGTGCATCAACCAAGCATAACACAACAACTCATAATCATCACCAAGATCAATATGTGCTTCTAATAATATACCAATACAAGTATGCTACATCATCCATAAACCATGTGTCAACAATACTACTAACAAATGCCTCCAACCATGTACAAAGTATGTACCGATCATGTATCAACTACTCATCAACTATGACTCATCAAGATGTACCAACATCATCAACTATACACATCATGTATGTGCCAACTCATCAACTACTTGTCTCAACCATGTACCCAATATGTACCTCAACCAAAAGCCCTCATCAAATTCAACATCCAAATCTAATTTGTAACTCTGTAATAGACATGGTGTATATGATCACATACCTACAAACCTTCCTTAACTTTAACAAGAAGAGATTAGATTTTTCATCAAACTTTACTTTAGTCTCACATGACTAGTTTTGGTTTAGTCAACAACCCTAACTTGAAATAATCATAACTATGTTCATGTAATGAATAAAGATATGGAAATAGTACACAATGTTCTACAATGTGTTTTATGCAATTCCTCCAGGTGTCACTACTTGAAACCTCTCAGAAAAGGAGTTATAGCAAAAATGGCATACCTTGTTGAATTCTGGCTTATTCTAGAGTGAGAAATTGTAGAGCGTGCCCCACACGGAATATTTGTTGTATGGATCTGAAAATTTTACAAAAAATACTACAAAACGTACTCTAACCAACACATTTAGTCTTACTAAATTTAGATCTGTTATGAAGAAGTTATGACATTTTTACCCGAAACACTTGTTTTAGACTAGTTTAAGGACTAGCCACAAACCATATTTTCCACAGAGTGTAACTCCAAAAATACAATGACCCACAAGCTGAAATTCATACCACAGTTACTTGGATATGTTTTGTCAATGGCCTATCAATTTCATGGTCTGAGTCATTCTAGAAATTTTTTTATTGCGAAAATGGTGAGATGACCTGTAAATAACATACCTTAGAAAGCATCATCAAAAGAATTTATCCTCCCCACACTGTTAGCGTCGGAAGTCACTCCTGGATTGCTTGCAGGAGAAGAGCCCGACACCCATCAGTTTTATGTCACGATAGCTTTTAATGGATGATCAGATGGGTAGAGACTCGGGGAGATATCACTCTAACTCAGGGACTGGGTCTAGTAAGTAAAGGACAAAGGAGGTCTTGATCTAACTTTAGCCAGTGGGTTGATTAAAAGATGAACAGGTGGAAGACTTGATGAGAAGGATGGACAAACAACTTTAGGCAACAGGCTTCCAGTGGTTTGCAGAGGAAAGAATTTGAATGCAAGATCCTCTTGGTTCAGGGTCTCAAGGAACTGAAAGGGGACTTGACTGGATCCTCCAATTCCAAGTCACTCAGCGCTGAGAAAATCACAAGAACTGATTAGAAACAACGTAACTGCTACAGTGATCCAATCCTACATCATCCTATAACAGCTACAACTCAACTGGATCCTCCAATTCCGAGCTGTTCTAACACAGTATAACAAAGACGTAAAAGAAACTGGCATCCATAAGGCAAGAAGTCTCAAAAGTCCATACATAACCAGGGTATCAATGCTTCATTAAAGCTTTACAACCGGGAGCTCTGCTCAACCATCGATCGATACAAAAATGGCGAAAACACCTACATATACTCAAAACAACAACATCAACAAAATCGAGACGTTGCATTAAAAACTTTGTGTCTGCATGGATTCTGACAATCTGCACCTGCGGTCTCTGGGTGATCGTGCACCTATGGCAGACGCAATCAGACTTCTGACAGTTCCACAGGTGAATCGACGTGCTCTTAATTCGTTGCCAAACTTTCCCATTATGGCGGAGATGATGTCTAACCACCACCAACTACCTTAATAACTGCTTCATTGGGATTGAGGATGACCCGATCGACTTGGCACCTTTGGGACGTGGAAGACCCCTCGTGCTGCCACCTGGATTAACTGAACGACCTGATGAATATGCGTGGAGGCCAGTGTGAAGGGTGGGGCGCAGAATGGGAGTGGTGGCGCCAAAATCGTGGGGCTGAATTAAGAAGCAATGAGGTGTGAGAGAGGCGGCAGGGGAGGACACATGGCAGAAGGCAATAAGCGGAGGGGGCAGGACACATGGCAGGTGGTGAGTGGATGATGAGATGGGGGAGGGACCATATGGACCGCAAGAGAGGAGATGGGCAAAATTCAGGGGATGAGGAAGAGCTAAAGGGAGCGATCCTCATCTTACGGTCAGGAGGAGAACATATGGCAAGGGGGAGGATGGTCCACAAGCTGACACGACGGGAAAGGGCCCACGCTAATTAAACGCAGAGAGGAGGGAGAGGTCTGGATCGCCTGTGCACTGTTGATCCAGGCGCTCTAATCGCAACCGTCGGAGAGATGCGTCCTCGATTCCGGACCCCCCCCCTCTTAAAGGTAGAAGGGCGAGGGGGGTCCGGAATCGCCTTATACGCCGTTGATCCGGGTGCTCCGATCGTGACCGTTGAAGAGGTGCGCCCTCAATTCCAGACCCCCCCCCCTCCGCTTAAAGGTAGAAAGGCAGGGGGGCTCCGGAATCCTATGTGCGCCGTTGATCCGGGCGCACGAATCTCTGCCGTCCAAATTTGCTTGCCGCTTAATCACAAGTGCACTTGCGCCCCAAACTTATAGTAAATGGGTTTTTCACCCACTCCTTCGCCTTCTAACCCCCCTTACCAGAAATGTTGCTAACATTAGTCTCCATGGGGGATAGAGTCGTCCTTGTGATGCTCTAAGGACTCTTTTTGCAGATTTAGTGCCTTGCTGTTGGGCTATGGAGTCAGGCTCAAAACATCCCGCTGCTGAAAATACAGGCCGAAAAATAAAAACAAAACAAACTAAACGTTCATGCTTACAGGAGCTTATTTATGTACAGTCCTAAGCTAATAAAACACTTTACATGGGATAGGTGAAAGAAAACTTCCACCATAGCCATTCAAGCAACTTCCTGGATAGAAGCTCCTTCCTTCTGTCGATGATCATCAACGGATGGTGTAACCGTGACAACAGAGTGGTTACACTCTTCAACTCCTCCTCACAGGCTGGAGTTGAGATGAAATAGGGCGGCTCCAAGGCATAGGGGAAATGCCACTCCATGTACTTGCAGACAGGGTCATAGAATGAGTGGCAAATTCCAGAAAATGGGCGACAGACACCCTCCTCTGCTACATAGCTGTTCACCTGTGGCTGAATATCTCTGATAAGCACAGGTTGATGGTGGACAACTGACGTAGGCTCACTGCTCTCGGGCGGTGGCTGCTCGCTGACTGGATCTGGACAAGAAATATTCTTCTCCTCTGGTTCGGTCTCCCCCAAGTTCGATTCGTATTCATCATAAATAGGGACCATGGGGTGGTTTTGTTTGCTAACTGGCTCTTCATTATCTCTATAGTGATCAAAAGTAGGATAAGCTTGCTGCTCATCATCACTATAATATATATAAAAAAGGGGTTGTCCTTCATTGATATGATCCTCCTCCAGAACAGTGATCCCGTCAAAAAATTCCGTTTTAGGGATAGTGGGACCTACTGGTTCTCGCTGCTCACACGTAATCTTTTTCTCTTTAATCCCAGGTAAACATATATCGTGAGAAACCCCCTGGAGAAAAAGAGAGGAAACCGCTTCCACAATAATTTCTTCTTTAAAAACGAGAAGGCCTCCATCCTCAGAAGCAGGGCTGCTAGGAATATCTGCTTCAACCCGATACTCAGGTGAGCCATCTACCATGGACCACATCTGCTCTGCAAACTCATAATCTCCACAAGATGCATGTTGATCTTCATGAAGATCTAAAAGAACAGATGCATCTGATATGATGTCAGATGCTTCCGTTCTGGGGCTAACACAATTAATATCGTCCAACACCTCTATATTTTCACAACAATTGCTTTCCTCCACAGTAAGGGATTCATCATGGACCTGGTCTTCAGGACCAGCAAAGGCTTCCTGAAGCGAAGAAAACTCCTCACAACAGTTTTCAAACAAACCATCAGCTGGATAGTAGTCTTTACAAAATGAATTGAAAGCTACATGAAAACCTGTTAAAGAGCGGATGCTTGCAGCGGGAAGAGACCAACACCATTCAAGAGCAGCTCCCTTCAATGAATACCTGAAGAGATTAATCTGGACATCCTCATGTGTGATATTGTGTCGGTGGATAGCCTCATGGAAGTCCAGTAAATGCTTAGCTGGTTCCTCCCAACTTGTTGCATGAAATTCAGGGAGGAAATCTTCCCATTGGTCTCTATGAGGAAGTGCATTAGGAAAACCAACTATCTGAGAAAAGTCACAGAAAGCAAAACTTTGAGCCAGAATTTTCTCCATATCGAACCAGTGGAGTCGCCAATCGATACTCGAATCATGGATTCGCCAAGTGAAAGATGTGCAGCTTCAAGTGTGTCTGGTCCTTGTTCACCATCAAAGGCCAGATCTTAACATTGTCGTTACCCCAGGAAGCTTCTCAGGCTGAGAAAGCAGCTGCTGAAACCTTCTCGAGAAAGCTCCTTAGGGTCAGCTTTCAGGTGTGCTAACAGTAGTCACAGCTGAAACAATGATGTGGAAACAATGGAGTCGCCAGGTGCACAGTAGCAATATTTAAGGGCTCTGATGTCTGATGCACCTTTAGAATTAGAGGCTCAATGTCGTTCTGCCCAGGGAAAATCTTCAACTTCGTCCCCGACAACGGCGCCAGAAATGTTAGCGTCGGAAGTCACTCCTGGATTGCTTGCAGGAGCAGAGCCCGACACCCATCAGTTTTATGTCACGATAGCTTTTAATGGATGATCAGATGGGTAGAGACTCGGGGAGATATCACTCTAACTCAGGGACTGGGTCTAGCAAGTAAAGGACAAATGGGGTCTTGATCTAACTTCAGCCAGTGGGTTGATTAAAAGATGAACAGGTGGAAGACTTGATGAGAAGGATGGACAAACAACTTTAGGCAACAGGCTTCCAGCGGTTTGCAGAGGAAAGACTCTGAATGCAAGATCCTCTTGGTTTAGGGTCTCAAGGAACTGAAAGGGGACTTGACTGGATCCTCCAATTCCAAGTCACTCAGCACTGAGAAAATCAAAGGAACTGATTAGAAACAACGTAACTGCTATAGTGATCCAATCCTACATCATCCTATAACAGCTACAACTCGATTGGATCCTCCAATTCCGAGCTGTTCTAACACAGTATAACAAAGACGTAAAAGAAACTGGCATCCATGAGGCAAGAAGTCTCAAAAGTCCATACATAACCAGGGTATCAGTGCTTCATTAAAGCTTTACAACCGGGAGCTCTGCTCAACCATCGATCGATACAAAAATGGCGAAAACGCCTACATATACTCAAAACAACAACAACAAAAAAATTGAGACGTTGCATTAAAAACTTTGCGTCTGCATGGCTTCTGACAATCTGCACCTGCGGTCTCTGGGTGACCGTGCACCTATGGAAAACGCAATTAGACTTCTAACAGTTCCGCAGGTGAATCGACGTGCTCTTAATTCGTCACCGAACTTTCCCATTATGGCAGAGATGATGTCTAACCACCACCAACTACCTTAATAACTGCTTCATTGGGATTGAGGATGACCCGACCGAATTGGCACCTTTGGGATGTGGAAGACCCCTCTTGCTGCCACCTAGATTAACTGAACGACCTGATGAATATGCGTGGAGGCCACCGCGAAGGGTGGGGCACATAATAGGAGTGGTGGCGCCAAAACCGTGGGGGTGAATTAAGAAGCAATGAGGTGTGAGAGAGGTGGCAGGGGAGGACACATGGCGGAAGGCAATAAGAGGAGGGGGTAGGACACATGGTAGGTGGTGAGTGGATGATGAGATGGGGGAGGGACCATATGGACCACAAGAGAGGAGATGGATAGAAGTCGGGGGATGAGGAAGAGCTAAAGGGAGCGATCCTCATCTTACAGTCAGGAGGAGAACAGATGGCAAGGGGGAGGATGGTCCACAAGCTGACACGACGGGAAAGGGCCCACACTAATTAAATGCAGAGAGGAGGGAGAGGTCTGGATTGCCTGCGCGCCGTTGATCTGGGCGCTCTAATCTCAGCCGTCGGAGAGATGCGTCCTCGATTCCGGACCCCCCCCCGCTTAAAGGTAGAAGGGCGAGGGGGGTCCGGAATCTCCTTATACGCCGTTGATCCGGGTGCTCCGATCTTGACCGTTGAAGAGGTGCGCCCTCGATTCCGGACCCCCCCCCTCCACTTAAAGGTAGAAAGGCGGGGGGGCTCCGAAATCCTTTGTGCACCGTTGATCCGGGCGCGCGAATCTCTGCCGTCCAAATTTGCTTGCCGCTTAATCACAAGTGCACTTACGCCCCGAAATTATAGTAAATGGGTTTTTTACCCACTCCTTCGCCTTCTAACCCCCCTTACCAGAAATGTCGCTAACACACACAACTTTGCTTTTCTCTTGTTTCTTGAATTTAGTGAACTCAAGAATGAACAACCCTTGGTCAAGGAATTTTTCTATGGTTTGGTTTTTTCTAAAAGCACAGTATAGGCCCAGGCTCCTCGTTTTAAAACCGGAACATAGATTGGTGTAACTAACATAAAGATGGACTATGCGGTTTGAAGATAGCGGAATAAAAAATATGACCAACTTAGTGTAGACGTACTTTGGGTTGTGTTTGAACTACTCCTCTCCAACCAAACTAATACACTTATTCCTTCGTTCTCTCTCCATCAGTGTTTATACCAGGCATCCATGTGTTGCTGGTACATAAACTATCATTCACAACTTTTAGTTCTTTCATTGGAATGAGGCTCTCATCAAATGTTGACATTGCACTCACGTAAACACTGTATTTTAACCTGGTCATTTTATAGTTGGAAGGTTATTGTACTCGGTTAAATTGCTATAGATGTATAATATCCAAGTATTCATGTGGTAGCTACTTGAGTTAACAAATATCATTATAATGCTATACTTATCTGATGCTATTTTGTATTTGTGTGGAAAACACAAAATTTTCCCTTAAGTGGAGTTTTGTATGGGTATCGTGTGGATGGGTCTCAAGGGGTCATCGATTTGACAAAAATCTCATTTTAATAGATCCTTGTGCAAAGTTGATTGAAGCGCGAAGAATATTAATCCCAAAAATTCTATAGGTAAGGGGATGGGTTCATGTATTTCTTAGTTAATAATGTTGTGGTTAAAGGGATAATAACAATTCCATTGTTAAATATTATTTTCCATTCTCATTCATTTAGTTTTTTAGTAGCATAAATGAGCATTCTTCATTTTCTTGAACATCATAAATACATCATAAATGAGCATTCTCCATTTTCTTGAACATCATAAATGTACATGTAGTTTCTATTCAAATAAACTTCCAAATACCCTTCTCGATAGGGACATCGCCATGCAGTGGCACTTGTTTATTGATTACCAAAAGGCGTACACCTATTGATAATGGACACATTTAATATGTTTTTAGTATTTAATCAGTTTTGTATGGACAAGATTAAATATTGTTGGAATATTCTTAGTCGTCCCAATAAATCAATGGTTGTGATTTCAACCACTAACTTCCTCACTATTATAAAGACATCCGTTTACATGTTTATTTTTTTACTTTTACTTAATCATATTTAAAATTTACTATGATGGCTCGCTGATTGCCACCTCTGAGTAATTAACTTTTCATTTTCTAAAAAGCCCAAGTTTGCCAACCACGATTTTTACTCCAACTATTATTTACTGAGCGGGATTTTTTTGCCTGGAGCTCTTACCACGTTGGTTATTTAATGCATGGCTCGGTTATTTCGGCATTCACCAGCCACGAGTGACTTGTGACTGTGCTAGTTACACCTAAAGGCGTACACCTATTGACAATGAGCAGATTTAATAGGGGTTTAGTGCTTATGACTTGTGACTGTGCTAGTTACACCGAAAGGCGTACACCTATTGACAATGAACAGATTTAATAGGGGTTTAGTGCTTAATAAGTTTTTTATGGACATGGTTAAATATGGCTAGAATATTCTTAGTAGTCACACAAAATAAATGGCTGTGATTTCAATCATTAACTTCCTAGCTATTATAAAGACATCCGTTTATGTGTTTACTTTTTTACATTTACCTAATCATATTTAAAAATTACTTTGA
>WSFP011415256.1:0-23851 GCA_009831015.1 Picea engelmannii | reverse complement strand
TTTGCTAGCGAGCGGGGTAAACCGAGGAGACCTCAAGTTCTTGATTTATACAATAAAATTTACCCAGCTTTTTCACTTTTACGCTTTCTTTCTTAACCGACCTTCCTACCTTGTGGGCACCCATGGATTAATTAATCCACGGTATTGCTCTGGCGGATCGCCAGATTTGATTTTGGAAATAATGGGGATGGAATATGACGTTCAAAAGCGGGAAAGTGGCCTCCACTTGTTCGTAAGTCGCCCACAGTTGGGACCCAATCCCACGTTCGCTCTCCAATTCCATCTTATAACTGATTACGAAATAAGAAAGAGAATGGGAAAATGGGAAAATGATTCATCAACACTCTCTGGCGACTTCCACAAGTGTCGACATCTTATTTATTTTGCCTTTTCCTATTATTTAAAAATAATATGGTATAATAAAATAAATAAATTGAGATAATGAAGAAATGAAAGCTTGAGGCCCTACACATTACACCTTTCCCCAAGTCGATGAGGTTTGAATATAACGCATAATTGATTAAATGGTTTGCCATCTCTTTTCCAACCATAGACTTTGAATCATTCCGATGGGACTTTGTCTCGTTATATTGCGTGCCGGCTACGAAACAAGATGTTAAACCTTATTTACAAGTCATGGACCAATTATGTTGGCATGTGCTTCTTTTTATTGTGGAAGTATAAGAAGATAATACATTTTTAAACTTACTTAGCCCGTACAAGTCATTTGGTTATTGTGTGAGGTTTTACCACATAATTTATGTGTGTGGTAGTTTAAAAGTTTTATGTTTTTTATTTTTATTTTTTTTGGTTTAATTTTGTTTGAAATTTTATTATATGAAATTTGGCAATGTCCAAATTTATATTGAAAAAAACTAAAACCTAGAATAGTTAAACAATCATGGGCTAATAAATAAAAACCATTATTATAAATTATAAGGAATGGGTTAATAAGTGAAAACTATTATTATAGAGAATGACTAAAAAAAAATTATAAAGAAAATTGTGATTTTATTGACAAAAAAAAATTAAAATCTATTCCAATTCTCTCTCAATCATTAGTAATGTTATCAACAAAGTCTCTATGTGAGAGAATGGTGGAAGACCATGCAACTTTACATAGATCATATTAGGTGCAACATCATGGTGGGATTTGAGGTAAGCAACAGATGTTTTCATGGTACATCTCTTATTCGTTTTTCAATTGAGGTGGTGATATTCTCTAATATGGATTTTGCAAGGAGATCAATTGCAAATGTGAATGCATTAAGTTAGCATCAATAATAATAATAAGCTTACAAAAAGTCAAATGTAGTGCACATGCTTTCCAAATAACCGAGGTTGATTTCTTACATAATTGCTTGTTCAACTTTTCCTACATAATTTGTCACCTCTAAATTAGAGTTTACCTTCTTGTTTTGCAAGTTAAAATCCACTCATAATAATTCTTTGTGCATTGTAATTCTTTGTGCATTGTAGAACCTAATCTAACCAAAAAAAAATATAAAATACAACTTCTCTTATAAAAGAATTAGGTATTATGTTTTTTTTTTTAGAGATTACAAAGATACAATACGAACTTTGTATAAAATTGATTTCTGAATCATTCCCTCCAATGATAGTTGCTACTTACCATTTGCCCTCACAACCATTGGTAAATGCATATTGATTTGGTGAAAAAACATAAATTCAAACTTACCAACTCCATGATTGCCCTCAACCATTGGTAAATGCATATTGATTTGATGAAAAAAATAAATTCAAACCTACGGCTTACATATGAAAACGCCTTCGACATAATTTTGTTTCCATTTGTTATTCCATATGCTAAGGTAAAACTAAGAGGAAACGGGTTCTTAATAAGCTAGGTTTGTCAAATCTTTTGTTGGCTATGCACACATTTATGGTAAACCCTAGCACAATAACCAAATGTAAACTATACGTTTAAAGGTCAAGTAATTTTAAAAATGCATTCTCTTCTCATCCTTCAGAATAAAAAGGAAGCACATGCCAATATAATTGGTCCATGACTTGTAAATAAGGTTTAACATCTTGCTTCGTAGCCGGCACGTAATATAACGAGACAAAGTCCATAGGAATGATTCAAAGTCTATGGTTGGAAAAGAGATGGCAAACCATTCAATGAATCGTGCACAATATTCAAATCAGACAATTGGCGAATTGATGGAAGGTGTCGTGTGTAGGGTTCTTCCGATTAATTATGGCGAAAGCTGTCATTTATTCATTATAACAATTTAATAATTTTATAATACCATATTATTCTTTACATAAAAGGAAGGCATAAAAAATAAGAAATCGACACGTGTTGAAGTTGCCGGGGAGTGTGGATGAAACATCTTCCACATCTTCCTCACGACTTCTCTTTAATCTTTCGCAATCAGTTATAGGTTGGAGAGCGAAAGTGGGATTGGGTTCCAACTGTGGGCGATTTGTTTTTTTTCGACTTACGGACAAGTGGAGGCCACTTTCCCGCTTTTGAACGTCATATTCCATCCCCATTATTTCCAAAATCAAATCTGGCGATCCGCCAGAGCAATACCGTGGATTAATTAATCCATGGGTGCCCACAAGGTGGGAAGGTCGGGTAAGAAAGAAGTCGTAAAAGTGACAAAGCTGGGTAAATTTTACTGCATAAATCAAGGGCCTGAGGTTTCCTCGGTTTACCCCGCTCTCTAGCAAACCCTCCCTCGGAGAAAAATGGAGGCAAGATTCAGATCTCGCAGAGCACCTGTGCTACCCCGTCACCTTTGCCCTTCACAGATCCCACTCTCCCACTCGCCATTTCAATTCGCCTTGATCTTCCTCCGCTTTCAACTTCGCTGTCCATAGAACGTTTTCGCCTACCGGTGGATATCAAAATGCATATCATGAGCATTTTGGTCATCAAATATGATTACATTACCAAAAGGAAGACATTACCATTACCACCACAAGGGATGAAATTTGACCATCACAATGTGCCATCAAATATGATTTTAACTCAAAACTATATATATATATATATATATATATATATATATATATATATATATATATATATATATATATCATTTTGACAATCTCTTACACACAAATGTATAATTATCTAAATGACAAAAATCTATAAATTTTTACATATAAGTAAAACTATCAAAATAAGATGTTTGAAAAATCCAATTTTCAAATGACAAAAATCTATAAATGAAAATAAGATGTATGAAAATAAAATGTTTGAAAAATCCAATAATAATTACCATCCACATGTAAAACCAACACAAATATAACTTATTTGATAACACAAATATCATTTCTAGATTGTTTATTCTCAAGTTTTTCTTCTTTAAAAGAAAAACATAGATTATGAAGCTAAATCAAGTTTTTCTTCTTTAAAAGAAAAATATAGATTATGAAGCTAAAGAGATATTTTTAAACATAACAAAGAAAAACATAGATTATGAAGCTAAAAAGATATTTTTAAACATAACAAAGAAAAAGAAAAAAATTCATATAATAGGGAATTATTATAGATTTAAAAAAGAAGCATGGAAAATACAAAGAAAAACAAAAAAAATCATATAATAAGGAATGATTATAGATTTAAAAAAGAAGCATGGAAAATGACAATGGGTTTTAATAACACAAAGATTTCATTAATCAAAACATATATCTATTGTGCTCTATTTGATTATGTATTTATACAAAAAGTAATACAAAATAAAAATGGATTGGATCAATTGCTAACTAATTAGAATTACAATAATGAGATACTAACAAATCTCTAATTAACTAATCTTGGTTCCTAAATAACTAGCCATTACATTCTAGCCTTGGTTCCTAAATAACCAGTCGTTATATCCAATGTCTCATAAATGGTGAATGAGCTTCATGGGACATATTAATTTGTTCCTTTTTAATAAGAATGTGCTCCACATTCTTTCGTCTTTTAAATATGTGCTACATTGATTTAAATTTCTACTTGGGCTTGTTGTGATAGATGAGAGGTCTTCAAATTTTGTGAGCAACATGTAGAGCCATGTAGTCTAGAAAAAAGGAGTGCAAATTAGAAATCTTCAATGTAGCAAAATAGTCAATGTGTAAGCTAAAAGTTGGATGGTATATTTTTAAATTGGATTCAATCCTTTCTTCACTAAAGTAGAGAACAATGACTCTGGCATTCTCTCTTATTGACCTTTATGAAACAAGGTAGCTAATCCATCATTAGCAATCTCAATTCTAGTGCAATTGATAAGAATCATTGTTGATTTCACTCCAGGTATTTTTGCCTCTACTTTTATTGTATTCAAACCCCTATGTAGTTAGAATTCATTCTCATTGCATTATGGAAATCAAGATTCACCATTTTCTTCCCTTTTATGCTAGTATTGGAATTCTTGTGCAGGTCCCTCAGTGCTCATAAATCATGATAAAGTGTGTGATAATAGGATACAAAGTAACATAGCCAATTTTTTATGCATCTTTATGTTGAAGTGATTGAAATGTGATTTCCATACACAAGGCTTGTCATTGAATGAAGTGCCCCCAAAATTTCCATAATTTATGGCGTCATCCATCTACATTCCTAGACACTCTGTGGCCCCATGCATATGAGAAAGCACTATAATCTGTGACATATTCACATTATTCATGGAGATTGTGTCTTCTCTAAGTGGATAACCCACAACAATGACAACATCTTGCAAAGTGTGAAGCTCGAAATTGAACTATATATATGCCTTCCTAAAACTCCACACAAGCCACAATGGACATGACAATATCATGTGCTATGCTAATTGCAACAACAGTAACCGAACACTATGTCTGATCCCCACTTTGTTACCTTAA
Organism: Picea engelmannii; assembly: GCA_009831015.1. Lineage (NCBI taxonomy): Eukaryota > Viridiplantae > Streptophyta > Pinopsida > Pinales > Pinaceae > Picea > Picea engelmannii. Next base: position 19,009 of record WSFP011415256.1, on the reverse strand, counting down.
CTTGTGTATGATTCACTATGGGAGCCTTCAACAACACTCAACAATGATCTATAATAAGCCCACTATTGTTTGTGTAAATTGAGGTTTGCTTTGCCAAGGAAGATAAATAGTTGGTTTTGTATGCACACACAAAATGAGGACTACTTCATTTAGAATGGAGAACCCTCGACATCAACCATTGATTTGTGCAGAGTATACGAAATGGCATGTGGAGATGCCACCAATGTTAGTGGAGACTTTATTGTGGGTGGAGAAGCATGTAGGTCTAGTCATTATAGTGGAGACATGAGAGGTGGATTTAAGACAATGGGTTGAACGAGGGAAGACACTAGATCTATATCAGAGAGGAATTTCGTTGGTGCAAGAGAAAGTGGTGGGGGGTTAGTGTTGATTAGAGCCATCACCAATCACTACAAGCAGATTTGATTCAAAAAGGAAACTAAGAAGAAGAGAAAGCCACGGTCCCTCATACATATATCTTCAATAGCGTTCTACAAAAATTTAGAAAATGAAAGTTTTCAACATTTTCAGCACTACAACAACTGGGGGTATCCAAAATCCTCAACATTAGATTTTAGTTGCAATGTTTCTTCGAAGTAAGCATTTTTTTAGTTTCAAATTTTATATTTATAATTCGTCATTACAACCAAGCCATCCACTTGATTTTTTTTGTTAGACTGCAACCCTCTTTCTATTCCCCCCCAACTTGTATTTGGTTCCTTGTTGATGCTTTGTTCATGGATCTCCTCAATCTTTCTCAGGACTTGGAACAAAGTTCGGGTTGGAGTGTTTCTCCATTCACAATTGCACTCAAGTAATAAATTATTCATAGTGATGGCCACTTTGAAAAAAAATACATCAAGATATGTATGGCCATGACCACCACTGCTACTTCCCATAATTGTCCCCTTGTCAAAGAATATGCATACAAACAATGAGAGAATTGGATCTACTTGTAGTGACTAGTGATGGTTCTAATCAATGTTAACCCCCCACCACTAGCCCTTGCACTAACAATCTTCCTCTTTGATCTAGATCTAGTGTCTTCCCTCATTCACCATGTTGTCCCAAATCTACCTCTCATGTCTCCATTACAACAACTACACCTCCATGCTTCTCCACCCACAATTTAGTTTCCACCGACATTGGTGAAATCTCTACTTACCATTTCATATACTCCGAACAAATTGGTGGCTAATTTTTTAGGGTTCTCCATTCTAAATGCAATGGTCCTCATTTTTTGTGTGCATACAAAACCAACTATTTAGCTTCATTGGAAAATCAAACCTTAATTTACCCAAACAATAATGGGCTTATTATAGATTAATGTTGAGTGCTTCCTAAGCCCATTTTGTAGTGCACTATACACAAGTTATTGTAACAAAGTGGGGATTAAACATAGTGTTTGGTTATTGTTGTTGCAATTGGCATAACACATTATATTGTCATATTCATTGTGGTTGATGATGAGTTTTGGTAAGGCATATCTCCAATGCAATTTGGAGCCTTGCACACTTTGCAAGATGTTGCCATTGTTGTGGGTTATCCACTTGGTGAAGACACAATCTCTGTGAATAATGGGGCTATGTCACACATTATAGTGCTTTCACATGTGCATGGAGCCACAAAGTGTCTAGCAATGTAGATGGATGATGCCATAAGTTCTAGAAATTCTGAGGGCACTTCATTCAATTACAAGCCTTGTGTGGGAATCACATTTCAGTCATTTCAACATAAAGAGGTAGAAACATTTTCTATGTTACTTTGTCTCCTATTATCACACAATTTGTCATGAATTATGAGCAATGAATGGCCTGCAAAAGAATTCCCATAATTGGAATAGAAGGGAAGAAAATGGTGAATCTTGATTTCCATATTGCAATATGAATGAAGTCTAACTAGACAGGGGTTCGAGTATAAGAAAATTAAATCCAACGACACCTTGAGTGAAATAAAAAATGATTCTCCTAAATGACACTATAATTGAGATTGGTAAGGATGGAATTGTCCCTTCTAGGAAGGGGAGCATATGGGTTTTAGCTACCTTATTTCACAAAGATCCATAAGAGATCATGTCAAAGTCAGTGTTCCCTACTTTATTGAAGAAAGGATTGAATCCAATTTAAAAATATACCATCCAACTTTTAGCTTTCACATTGTCTCTTTTTTTGCATTGAGGATCTCTAATTTTCACCCCTTTATTCTAGATTATATGGCCCTACATGTTTCCCACAAAATATGAAGACCTCTCATCTATCACAACAAGCACAAGGAGAAATTTAAATTGGCATAGTGCATATTTTAAAGAAGGAAGAATGTGGGATGCATTCTCATTAAAAATGAATGAATTCATGTCCCATAAAGCTCATTCACCATTTATGAGGCATATGGGATGTAATGACTAGTTATTTGGGAACCAAGGCTAGAATGTAATGACTAGCTATTTAGGAACCAAGTTTAAAGCTCATTCACCATTTATGAGGCATATGGGATGTAATGACTAGTTATATGGGAACCAAGGCTAGAATGTAATGACTAGCTATTTAGGAACCAAGTTTAGTTAATTAGGGATTTATTAGCATCTCATTATTGTAATTCTAATCCAATCCCTTTTGATTTTGTATTACTTTACTTATAAATACATAATCAAATAGAACATAATGAATGTATGTTTTGATTGGTGAAATTTTTCTTATTGCTTAATCTTTCTAGAAGTAAACCTTGTGCTAGTTTATTTTATGATTAAGTGTGAAACCCTACACATTCAAAAATATTGTTTTAAAAAAAATATTTGTTACTCCCCATTATATGAAATTTCTTTCTTCTCATCTTGCTTCTCTAAATCCATAATTATTCCCTATTATATAAAACATTTTATTTTTTGTTTGTTGTGCGTGAAAATCTCTCTTTCAACCTCTTAAGTATATAAGAATGGGATAATCTAAGTTGTAATCATGTTTGATGGCCAAAATGTCCCTTGATGTGTATTTTGATTGTCAATTTCATTCCTTGTGGTAATGTTTTCCTCTATAAAAAAATCTCTTATAACAATGTAATCATATTTGATGACTAAAATGGTCCATAATATACTTTTTTATTGTTAAACTCCATCTCTTATAATGATGTTTTCATTTAGAAAAATCTCTTATAACAATGATTTTATATAAAAAAATATTTATATCACCAACCAAAAAAATTTACCAATCAAATTTCATCCATCCCTAATCAAATTCCATACATCTCTAATTATAATGACTTCCTAAAACTACTTACCTAAAGACCAAATATCATCCCTAATAATAATGACTTCCTAAAAAAATTCTCAAAGACCAAATAAAATATCATTATGATTATGGAAAACACTACTCTTTTATAATAGATAATACCATTAACATAAGGGTCATTGCTTTTATGAGAGAAACATAAGAGTCTATGGTTTTACGAACTAGAAGCATAATAATGATTTTGCACTAGAGAATGACTGGACCATTTTCAATATTTCATTTTTTATTTAAATAGTCTTTAAATGTTCAAAGAAAATTTCTCTTGAAATTCTTTTTAATTTCTATTATTAACTATGGAGGGTGGAGTAAGGTGTCTAACCCGGGTTAGTTTCTTTTAAATTTCTATTGTTGAGGGTGGGGTAAGGTATCCAACCTGGGTTAGATACTTGGTGGTTTTTTATTTTCAAGGGAAGTAGCGATTTGTGAAGTCTTTGTTTAAATATGTAGTTGTCTTTAGGGTGAAGTCTTTGTTACAATATGTAGCTGGTCAGAGTCACATAAAATCGAGCATCAGAAAGTTACTATGTTCAAATAAATATGAATACAAATAATCATAATAATAATAAAATAGAATAGATTATAAGAATTAAAAAGTAATGATGTAGTTGCAAGTTATGGTTTTGGGATCGGAGGAACAAAAAGATTAAATTTAAAACAGTAACCGAGAAGGGTAAACTTTTTCTGTTTGTGAAAAACACAAAAGCCCACATAAACCTCCGTCGCGAAAATCCGAGGAGTTTACCTACCCTCTAGAACTTACCTGAAACACCGAATGAACTTCACACGGACAACATCTCTCCTCCTGCAACTCACAAACTAACGTTTAAAATAAATAAAATAAAAAGTTGCAATAAAAATGGAATTAAAAACCTGATGTTTTTGTACTCTTGAAACGGCGTTCATTGATTCCCGTCAGACGAAACAGAATACGATCTGTTTAAAGGATGACAAACGGTACTGCACCGGAAAAGCTAAGAAGTTGGGACGGCGAATGCAAATAATACGTCTAAACGGAACGCTGGAAAACTTTACGGCGACCTTCAACTTCACCCTGAATAAATGACATATATCAACAGATGACGAAAACGGAAATCTTTGGCACACATATGATGTTTGTGATTATGGTTAGTCTCCCGTTTTGTTCCCCATAACATCATCGGTGTTATGTTCATGCAAAGAGAAGTGATGGTTGTATGTGTTTTAAGATAAAATAAAAGTGCCCTCACTCAGTGATCGATGATCCCAATCAATTGACAGGAAAACATTGACGGCCACCGAAAGACAAAGGAAGAACTGTAATTCAATGATTATATTTCTGTACATTTTACAATCAGGTTTCTCCGTTTTTTTGCAGTTTTTCTTTTCTTTTTCGCTGGCTGGGGTATTTTCTGAATCCCGAACAGGTTCCGAACCATTGTTGCTTGTAGATCAAGTATAACCAAACAATATCAACGCTTGTAAAACAGCAACGCTCCTTTGCTATAGTTTTTTGTCCAGAGATGACCAAATCGACGGCAAAGTCCTTCGCCGAAAAGAAATCTGCGTGCTGCTCTGCAACCACACATGCGGATCTTTCTTTTAGTATTCGTCGGCCATTAGAGAAACGATCGGCGAAACGTGCCAAAACTGAATCTGGAAACGGGGACGAACGGATGCACGCTTCAAGACGCATCTCAGGCCGTGGTCATATGGCAGAGTCTGCTGGGCCGCGGCTCAAAAGAGGTTCTCCTTCGCATGTGGTGGCTGGAGGGGCGTATAAGAGCCGTGAGGGCTCTCCTCACCCATTCTCCCTCAACGCCGCCGATTCTTACTAGCGAATTCGTCATGGCAGACCTCCTCGCATTCAGATGAGAATGCGTAGAAGAAGAAATATTATTATTATTTCTATGAAGACTGCAACGGAAGGAACCTGGATGATTCGTCGGTGAACACATGCACGTCTTTCTAGGTGTAGCACGGGGAATAGGCTTCATTGGGGCACCGCCTTTTGGTGAAATTGGACGGCGTGCGGATCGATCCTGCGACGCGGCCCTATCGAGGGCAAAATTGATAGAGGACGAAGCGGCTATGGAAGCAGAAGAAGAAGATTGGACAGCAAAGTTGAAACCCGAGGAAGATGAAGGCAAATTGAAATGGCGTGTGGGAGACTGGGATCTGTGAAGGGCAAAAGTGACTGGTAGCACAGGAGCGCTGCTAGATCTTCTTCTTGCCTCCATTTTTCTCTGAGGGAGGGTTTGCTAGCGAGCGGGGTAAACCGAGGAGACCTCAGGCCCTTGATTTATACAGTTAAATTTATCCAGCTTTGTCACTTTTGCGCCTTCTTTCTTACCCGACCTTCCCACCTTGTGGGCACCCATGGATTAATTAATCCACTGTATTGCTCTGGCGGATCGCCAGATTTGATTTTGGAAATAATGGGGATGGAATATGACGTTCAATAAGCCGGAAAGTGGCCTCCACTTGTTCGTAAGTCGCCTACAGTTGGGACCCAATCCCACTTTCGCTCTACAATTCCATCGTATAACTGATTGCGAAAGAAGAAAGAACGGGCGGAGAGCAGTGTTGGAATTTCAAAATCATAAAACCCGTCAAATTTGACGGTTTCAAACCCCGTGACCCCGTTCTGCCCATTTTAACTAAGATGGTTGACGGCTATATAGAATTTTTCATCGTATTTGACGGGCGCAATTTGCCCGTCTCCATTCCATCCTCTCCATTCCATCCCTACGGAGAGGATGGGGAAGATGTTTCATGAACACTCTTTGGCAACTTCAAAAAGTGTCGACTTCTTATTTCTCATGCCTTTTTATGTAAAGAATAATATTGTATAATAAACTAAATAAATTGAGATATTGAAGAAATGAATCATTCCGATGGGACTTTGTCTCATTATATTCGTGCCGGCTAAGAAGCAAGATGTTAAACCTTATGTACAAGTCAACCAATCGAAGCAAGATGTTAAACCTTATTTGCAAGTCATGGACCAATTATGTTGGCATGTGTTTTTTTTTATTATTATTGTGAAGGATGAAAGGAGAATGCATTTTTAAACTTACTTAACCTTTAAACGTACAATTTCCTTAGTCATGAGGTTATTGTGTGAGGATTTATCATAAATGTGTGCATAGCCAACGAAAGATTTGAAAAACCATGCTTATCAAGAACCCTTAGTAACAAATGGAAACAAAATTATGATGCATGCATTTTCATATGTAAGGTGTAGCTTTGAGATTTTTTTTGGTCCACCAAATCAATATGCATTTACCAATGGTTGAGGGAAATTATGGGGATTGTAAGTGGCAACTACCATTAAAGGGAATGACTCATAAGTCATTTTTATATATATTTCATTTCTATTATACCTTTGCAATATGGAATGGAAATTGCAATTTTATCAATAAGAAAATTAAAAATCTCTTCCTACTCACACTCTCGACCATTAGTAGTGTTATCAACCAGAGTCCTTATGTGAGAGAATGGTAGAAGACCATGCAACTCTACGTAGACCATACCAAGTCCAACATCAACAATAATATCATGGTGGGATTTAGGTAAGAAACCAATGTTCTCATGGTAAATCCCTTACTCATATTTCAATTCAGTTGGTGATATTCACACATCTCTAATATGGATTTTGTGAGGAGAACAATTTTTTCAAGTGTGAGTGCATTAAGTTGGCATCAATAATAATAAGCTTGCAAAAGGTCATATGTCATGCACATGCGTTCCAGATCACTGAGATTGATTTCTTACATGATTCTTGCTTAGCTTCTTCTATCTAATTCGCCATAGCTAAATTAGGGCTTACCTTCTTGTTTTGTAGCTTAAGGTCCCCCTCATAGTTCTTTGTGGATTATAGAACCTAATCTGAAGAGAAATACGATTGACTTACCTAAAATACAACCTCTTATCCCATGAGATAATTTGGTATCATGTTTACTTACTTTGCGACCTGTTCATGAGGAGGGACAAATAATCCACATGAGTTATTAGGAATCCAAGTGACAAACAATCTAGTTGTTTTAGAGCTTATTTTAATGGTGGATAGTAATTAAAGAGACTGGGAATGTACACTGAAGTGGGTGCTACAAGGCCTCCTAATTGGGCCCTTGTTTATGTGGAGATTTATGCATTTAAAGAGTTTTAATGCAAAACATAAATATCACCTCTATCCTAGAGGTTTCTTAGATGTTAACCCTATAATTTTTTTAGTCTTAAGGTTGTTATGAAATACAATAAAACAACATCAACAATAAATAGTATTTCAAGACTTCATAACCCTAATGATCTAGGAAATCCAGAAGAAGAGATACTTATGCAGTATACTAAGTTTTATCCCTCTAGGGAAATCTTATTATGCATATAACAAATCTGAAAACCCTTTATGACAATTGTAAAAAAACATTAAATATTCTCTTATATTCTTCAATTATGATTTTAAATCATTTAAAACATTCTTAAGTAACTTATGTCAAATCAACAAGACATTAGTGTTTGAAATTAAGAACCCTGAAGAATATATATGGTTGAACATCAAATCTACAATTTACATATGTTGGCCAATAAAAAACTTCATTAATATGTATAAAGATGAAGTTCATGTACATACTATAACCTTATCAAAAGGCTAGTACAATCTTCTAGCTCTCCAAAACCCTAGATAGGGAAAACCAAGAAACCCCTAGATCACACCAAGGAGATCCAACAAGTATGCACCACACAAGCGCATCCTCCAAGGCAAGATGTCTCCTCTTGTTCTTCTCTTCTCCAAGTACAACCTAGGGTTCCATCTCAAAACCCTCATATTCAAATCTCCAAGGGATGAAACTCTAACCATAGTCTTCAAGATTCTCCAACAAGCTCAAGAAAACCTAGCGACTCCAAGAGAGAGATTAAGTACATAAGAATATCCAAGAGAGATTAAGTACATAAGGAGATCCAAGAGAGAGAGGAAAAGTGGTGTGCTCCTCTCGATCACATCTCTAACACAAGATTGATTATAATGAATGATAAGTTTATGATTGAGTGAAGGATTCTCTCCTTCCTTTATATATGGGAGGTAAGGGAGGCCAATAATACATATGTGGGCCAATTCCCTTACAAGCAACCTATAATAACAGATGTAGGCTCACACAAGTGGAATAATACACTCCAAGCATATACACGCCAAGCTCTAAGGTGATGTCATCCACAAGAAGTCTCCAAATGTAAGGGTGCTCCATGAGGTGTATCCAACACTACTCGTACAAACCTCCAAAGACTTCCAATAATCCTCCTAAGTGATGTACTTCATTAGGTCCAGTACCCCTGCATGAACATTGTCATAACCCAAGAATCTCCAAGTCAAATACAAGCTTCCATGAAAGCATGTGAGCTACCCCATCTTGTTTAGGGTCCAATTCCCTCTTCCAGTGTGAAAAGCACTCCTCCTCCTAAGTAGAGCATTCTCCAAGCAAGTAACCATATGATCCGAATTTTATGAGCATAATGAAATGACTACAGATTATTAACAGCTGCTTAACAAGAAATAACATAGATACAATAAAACCAGTTTTCTATTCAACAAGGAAATAAGCTGAAACTGTTAAATGCAGCGGAAACAAGCTTGTTGGAATGGTGGCAGCTTATCTTTGAGAAGAGATGTGACGACTGCACTCATTTGCAATAAGATGATTACTATGAGGCTCTGAAGGAATTTTTACAATAAACAGGAATGCTAAAAACCCTAGACATCCAAAAACCTAACCCTAGGAGATGAAGCCCCAAAAGTCATGTGGGCCCCGTTTGGGTAAGTTAGTACATCAACTTCCCGGGGTCGTAACTATTGCATACGATCTACATTTTAGGAGTATGATAGCTCGTTGGAAAGGTATCGTTGAGGAGATACATTTTAGGGTAAATATCTAAGGAATTTCCATATTTCTCCCCATTTTCCCAAAACACATCGTTTAGGGCTTCAAAACGGCTCCGGAATTGAAAAAAATGCTAAAAATAGTAAATTACCAAAATTGCCAGAAAATTGTTTTGAGCCAGTTTGAAAAGTTGGGTGGCCACCGATATCCACCTGGATCAATACTCCCTCCTTAGGAAGCAATTATCTTCATTGCGTTGAGTTCCCCCATTAGATGAGGAAATTTCTGTTGAATTTGGCCCTGGGTGAGCCACTTTCCTTGGTGCAAGAGTTGCCCTGCTTTGACAACTCGATAAAGCTAGATCCTTTGCTGTCGAGTGCCCTTGATATATGCATTTGCAATATGATCAGTGGATGCCTGTTGTATGCAATCGGGGTTGAGCTCTGTTGGTGTCAATTGTTCTGCTACTTCTGAGGTGTCCAATAATGGTGGGAAATAAGGGCGAATGAGATCCATGTTGAACACTGGGTGCAGGCCAAGGAAAGGAGGAATGTTGAGCTCAAAAGAATTATCCCCCATGGCCTTGGTTATGGTGTACGACCCATAATGGAGTTGGCGAAGCTTCGATGGGGTCCTGTAAGGCGTTCTTTCTGCAAGTGCACCTAAACTTTGTTGCCCACCTGAAACTTATGTGGCACCCGATGTTGATCATGGCGTTGTTTCTACTTGTCATTGGACTTCTGTAGGATATCCTGAAACTATTGGTCAATGTGTTGGATCCACTCAATGAACCAGGTGGCTTTGTCAGCTTCAGTTGGAGCAGGATATGAGTCGGTTGAGGTGACCGCAAGGGGAAGTGCAACATCTATGGGACCCAATGGTTGGAATCCCAACCCCACCTAAAAGGGGTTGTGGCCAATTGAGCTATGCAGGGCTCAGTTGTAGCTATGTTGGACATAGGAAAGGATCTCATACCATGTGTGAGGGTGATTTGAATTATACATGTGAAGGATATGCAAAATCATTTGATTTACGACCTCGGTTTGGCCATCTGTCTGGGGGTGGAAGGTCGTGGATTTGGTGAGCTTGGTGTCCAACAGTGACCATAGGCTCGACCAAAATGTACTAGGAAATAGACTGTCCCAATCTGAGACAATGGTTTGTGAGATTCCAAAATGTACCTAGACTCGTTCAAAGAAGAGCTTGGCAGTGGCCTCTGCTGTGATGTTCTTCTTGCAGGCAACCAGAATCGCCATCTTAGAAAAGCGTTCAACAACCACAAAAACACAATCATTTCCCCGCTTGGTGGATGAGAGGCCCGACATGTATTCCATTGAGATGGATTCCCATGGCTTGTCAGGAGTAGGAAGAGGGTGTATAGGCCCTGTTTCTTAGTGGTCGATTTGGCAATAGCACAGGCAATGCAAGACCTGATATACTTGAGGACCTCCTATCGAAGTTTCGGCCAATAGAAATGATTATGTAGCATTTTCGATGCCAAAGTGTCTTGCCACCCAACTGTAGTGGGCTTCCCAGATTATCTTTTTCCACTCGCTTGATGGAACACGGATATGGCCCAAACAACACAACAACCCATCCTGAAGATGGAAATTATCAACAACTATGTTTGCACCCAACATTTGGTAGGTGGTGGCAAAGTCTGGGTCTGTCTCATAGAGTTGGGGCCATCCAAAGGTCTCATGGATGCAAGAGTCTAGCACTATGGTGAGTGTCGCGACTGGTGGTCTGTTGAGGCAATCAGTGACGTGATTGGTGCTTCATGTTTTATACTTGATGTTGAAGTGGAATCGCTGCAAGTATGTGGACCACTTTTGATGGAGGTCATTCTGCATTTTCCCTTGTATCTGCACGAACTGCAATGACTTATGATCAGTGTGGATGACTGTCTCCTTCCCAAGAATGTAATGTCCTCACTGGTGGTAGGCTTGCATAATGGAGTACATTTATTTGTTGTAAGTAGGGTACTTACGAACAAAATATGATAGTGTCTCACTATGATAGGCCATGGGGTGGCCGTGTTGAGTGAGAACGACGCCCACAACATATTCTGAAGCATCTGTCTTGATCTCAAAGGGATGTTGCAGGTCTGGTAGTGAAAGTATTGGGGCTGAGTAGAAGCGCTGCTTCAAAACATCGAATGCTTGTTCTTGGGACCGGACCCACAAAAATTTTGCCTTACCACCACCCCTGGTTATTTGGTTGAGGGCCCATGAAATATTGGAGAATCTCAACACGAACCCTTGGTAGAAATTGGCAAGGCCCAAGAAGCTCCGAAGCTCAGTGAGTGTGGTTGTGGCTGCCCAGTTACGGATGACTTGGATCTTGGTTGGATCCACATGTGCGCCATGGTGATCAATGATGTAGACTAGGTAATGGACCCTGTCCATGATGAAGGATCATTTTTCCAAGTTGGAGTATAGCTTGTGCTTCCACAGGGTGTGCAGAACCTACTAAATATGCTGCAAGTGTTCGACCCAAGTCTTGTTGTAAATGAGAATGTGGTCATGACCAACCATTCAAAAAGGCCTTCCTTTGACTTGAAGGTGGTCTTCCATACATCTTTATGTTCTATCAGGACCTTGTATTAGCCAGACTTCAGATCAATCTTACTGAATTATTTGGCCCCCATGATTTGATCAAGGAGGTCGTCGATTCGGAGAATCAAGTGCTGGTGTCTGAATGTGATTTTATTAAGAGCTCGATAATCAATGTAGAGTTGCCAGGTTCCATATTTCTTCTGTACCAACACGATTGGGCTCCCGCAAGGTGATGAGCTGGGATGGATGTGCCCCTTGTGGAGAAGTTCTAGGATTTGTCGCTTGATCTCCTCATTCTCTAATAGAGAATGACGATAGACTGGCCCATTGGGCAATGGTGCGCCAGGGGTCATATCGATGGGGTGCTTGACCTGGAAGTGTAGAGGTATCCCAGTAGGTGAGGAGAAGATATATGAGTATTCTTCCACGACCTTATCTAGTTTCTTCTGTTGTGTGGAGAGGTCGACCACAGACACCCTGGATGTGGCTGTGATCTTCTGCTTATTCTGAGAGAGAATCACAAAGAAGACAAACTTCCCCATCTGAGAGATGACCTTTCTGCATTTCATAGCAGAGATCAAGGAAATAGCTTTAGGTGGGATTGCCTCAGGTATCCTGTACAATTTCATGTTCAAAGTAATAATAACACTATGAGGCCTAGACTCATATACAACATGATGTTTCCATAAATAAGGTTGGCCCAAAAGAATATCACAAAATTTGAGAGGAGAAGCATCTCACAATACCTCGTCTTTGAAGGGCTTGATGTCGTATGACAGTCGGAACTGTTGGATGACGCAGATATTGCTTCCTTGGAGGATCCATCCAATGGTGTAGGGTTGTGGGTGTGGCGTTGTCAGAAAGGACAACCGCTTGATGACCTCTGCTGAGATGAGGTTCTTCTGGCTACTGCTATCAATGATGAAGTGCAGTGGGGTGCCTTTTACCCACATCTGTGAATGGAAGAGGCACTCTCCTTCTTCTGGCTCATCTACTTCACCAGGCTGGAGCTTGGTGGTAGCAATGGTGGAATTGGGTTCCGCGTAAATGATCTATCTTCCCCTTTCTAGTTCTGGATCAGAGTCAGAACCCGCATCTGATTCAGAGGCTTTCACTTCGACCACAAATGACTACTTTGAGCGACAGTCAACAGTGTTATGCCAAGGGCTCTTATGGAAGTCGCACCACTTTATTTGTCTTTTCGGTGTCCTTCTTTGCTTGTGGCTTGGACTGGTTGTCCTGATACTGTCCATCTTTTCTCTGTCCTTTGTTTTATGGGTTGGGGCCACCCTTTCTTAGATTTTGTTGTGAGGGGTTCCCAGGCCCAAATTGTCGCGTCTTTTGTTTGAGCTTCTGCTTGATTTTGACGGCATATCGGTAGGCCGCGCCCAAGGATGAGATGTCCAGAAATTCCATTTCGGTTTGTATGTATATATGCAGAGCACCGCGATACTTGAGAACCAGATGTCGCTCCAAATCTTTGATACCCAACTTGGTGCGCAAGGTATGGAAGACATTTGTGAAATCTGGCACTGCTTGGTCTCTTTCTTGGCGCAGTGTGGTCCATTTGGTACACAATTCGTCATAACTTCCGACAGGGTAATATTGTTACTTAATAGCATCCCTGAAGGATTCCCAGGTGGTCATGATTATAAATAATGAGGATTCCTCGTTTTCCTTTTTCTCACAGAATGTTTCCCACCAATCTTTGACATGGGGAACGACTTTGAGGAGCGCAAAAGTAATCTTTTCTCTATTTGAAAAGTTATGGACAGAAAAATACCCTTCTAGTAGATTCAAACACTTGTCTACAACATCTGCATCTATCTGACCTTCAAATATTGGAATATTGAAGTTTATTTGTACCTTGAAAGGGGGCGGCGCCTCCGCTCGAAGAATATGTGTTGCCTGTTGGTAGGCGTCAAAGGATTTGCGCAAAAGTATCCATCATCTCGTTCCTTTTTTGCGTGAGGGCTTCCTCAATCAATAGTTTGAAGGGATATCCTATCCCGTCATCTTTCTTTTCTCCTTCCATGAGAGGTTTCTTAGGCGTGCGAGAGATTTTTTCCTCAAGAGAAACAATCTCGAGTCCCAACTCTTTGTACTCCGACCTCGTTGGGGACATGCATTAAGACGACAAGGAGCAGACCGCTCTGATACCACTGATCTAGATTTTATGAGAAAACAAAATGACTACAGATTATTAACAGGTGTTTAACAAGAAATAACAGAGATACAGTAAAACTGGTTTTCTATTCAATAATGAAATAAGCTGAAACTGTAAAATGTAGTGGAAACAAGCTTGCTCGAATGGTGGCGGCTTATCTCTGAGAAGAGATGTGACGGATACGCTCATTCACAAGAATATGATTACAATGAGGCTCTCAAGGCCTTTTTACAATAAGCAGGAATTCCAAAAAACCTATAAATCCCAAAACCTAACACTAGGAGATGAGGATCCAAAAGTCATGTGGGCCCTGTTTGGGTGAGTTAGTACATCAACTTCTCAGGGTCGTAACTTTTGCATACGATCTTCATTTTAGGTGTATGATAGCTTGTTGGAAAGACATCATTGAGGAGATTCATTTTGGGGGAAATATTGAAGGAATTTCAACATCTTTTCTCATTTTCCCAAAAAACATCATTTAGGGCCTCAAAATGGCTCCGAAAGTGAAAAACTGCTAAAAATAGTAAATTACCAAAATTGCGATAAAACTATTTTGAGCTAGTTGGAAAAGGTGGGTGGCCATCAATATCCACCTGGATCAACATATCCATGTTCCCACCATGTATAATGTCACCAACGTTGTCAGGAGATATCCAAAACCCTAAGGAAGAATATCATGCAAGAACACAACTAAGGTAATGTAAAACACCCAATTAGGTTGGTGGAGTGTACAAATTTTCTCTTTTCCTTTCTTGAACCACCTTCCTTAACCACACATCTAAACCCAATTATACACTAATAAACCAATCCATCTCATCGAGAGATTTCCAATCATTGTAATTATGCTCAAAACAGAGCTCGGGATCAAAAGTTATGGCCTCTTAAAGTTTCAAGGCCCTTTCTGCCAAAACCACCTCATATCCATGTGGATCCTTTTCCTACATGCCATTTGATGTGGCACGGCTCATGCCCTAATAAAATGGGATAGGTAACCTCATTTTTGGCATACCTCAGGCCAACAACCAACAATTTTATCTCACAAAACAAGAAGCGGGACCCTTCACATCCGAGGATCAGATGATCCAACTTATCCCCAAATAGTCACCACCAAAAATCTTCTAGATGTTAGATATCCAGGTATTTCAAGATCACCCTAGAACCTTGAAGTGGAACCTCTCCATTCAAGAATTTGGGAATCCAGACTTCCCAAAGGGTTGTCACTTAAAAAACTCTTGGATATAGGACAATCAAGATATCTGGGGTTGTGACTCCCTCCTAATCTTACCTCGGATCTTGTTCGCCAATGATGATCGAATGATCAAATATCATATGCCCAACGATCCAACGACTAATATTAAATATGTCATGTCATTGGCTCCTCGACCAATTAGAAACTGACACATGTCATCCTTCGTGGCACTTGACTTCACTCACATGTGCCAATACTTCTTTATTATGCTCTTTTAAAAGGGTTGGAACCCAAAAAGGGAACCTTGACCCATCCACAATCTGGGACCTCTCTAAGGGCCATGTTATTTAAAAGGGGTCACTGCTAAGATATACATATATCTAGGATTTAATGTCTCTCGTTTTATAATTTATGTAATAGGGGCTAGATCCAAACATGTTACACTTGAAATTGATCGAACGACTCAGGTCTATTGAACCTTCGATCCAACGACTCAGATTACAATCGAATCACAAGCACTAATATAATTATGGGATCCCTTATCCCCACACCAATCTCTTGTTGCCACCTATCACCTCCCCTTGTGGAATTTTCACTGCCACCTAGCAAAAAACAACATCATGATGTCACTCGCATGTGCCTTAACTTCCTATGATTTATAAGATTAAAAAGGGAAAGGGGTTGGAACTTTGTAATGGATCTCTGCCCATTCAAGCTTCTAGGAATATGGAAAAACTCAAAGTGACATGCTCTTGATACAAAGGATGTCCCAACCTCCGGATACATTTTTCCCTTGCACTCTACATCAGATGACTTAAGCCACAGTACTCTGCTACTAAATGATGAACATTTGGGAATTCGGGACTTTTCTACGAGCTATGTTATATGCACGGGGTGGGTACCTGGATCTCTAGATATCCCTAATGTTGTACATATGGATATCCAGGTTCCATTGCTTCTCGTATAATGATTCATATGAGAGGGGGTCAGATACCCAATTTCAAGATTCCTCCTCCCAAACTCGAGTAGGATTCTAAACCACTTCTTGCAAAAGGAAAATAGGTAAACCTTCATGCTCATATTTTCTCAACTACTTTGGTGATTTTCACATGGATTTATTAGGTTCTAAGCCTGAAACATTCAAGCATCTAAGGTGAAGCATACCCTAGGAAAAATGTCCCTAGGACTTCTGCAAAATTCAGATAAGGAATAACCAAGCTATATTCAAATAAGGAATAACCAAGTTATGGCATGTACTAGAGAACTAAGACTCAAGGGATTTAGAAATCCCTAAGAGTGCATCTCTTAGCACATCGTAACATATCCTTCCACTAGCATACTAAAATATCACATGCATTCCATGAAAATCCTAGGGTAGGATTCTTTGTCGTAGGCATTTACAACAAACTTTAATCCTAGAAAGAAACTAGATATTTGGTTATCGAACATCGAAGGATAACATGCATAAATCATTCTAATCATTTCAGACCTCATGAAACATTAGACACTAAGGAGAATCAGTGCATGCAAAGAACACAAGGTGATTCATTCATTTCATTTCCCTTGTTAGTAATCATACTTTCCCATAGGCCTTCTAGACATTCTCAGGATTTTAATCCCTAATTTTTTGTTGTCTATAAATGTATTCAATAGAATACAACCAAGGAGGGAAATAACCTAACATATAGGGATTTACTAGGTCAACCCTTATTCCATGGTGCTAATGAATCCATGCTATATTATGAATGTAGAACAAGCCAATTTCAATAAGATATAAGAACATGCAAAGTATGAGTAAAGACTTATCCTATCTAGAAATAAATGGCCAAATCAACTGAGCATAAGTCTACTAAAAAACCATGCAATCTCATAGATTACACAACATTGTAAATTCTTACAATTTGAACAAGCAGTTAACCATACATACCATTTTTATGGAATTTATTCTGGACCATTTCTGATGATAGTTGTTATGTATATTTCCTCGTGTCTACATGAATTACAGAGGCTTGTGATCAGTGTGGATGATCAGTTCCTTTCCTAGAATGTAATGCTTCCACTATCGACATTCCTGCACAATGGAGTACATATATTTTCCATAGGTGGGATACCTATGAAAAACATCAGATAATGTTTCACTATTATAAGCGACTAGATGTCCCTAGTGAGTGAGGATGACACTAATAGTATAGTCATAGGTATCCATCTCGATCTTGAATGGTTGTTTTAGATATGGTAATGTGAGGACTGGTGTGGAACAAAGGTGGTGTTTCAGATCTTGGAATGCTTTTTTTTGTGATTCAGACCAGGAAAATTTGGCTTTAGCTCCCCCCTTGGTCACTTGACTTAAGGGCCAATATATATGAGAGAAACCCAACATGAACCTACAATATAAGTTGGCAAGGCCTAAGAAGTTGTGGAGCTTTGTCAGAGTTGTCTAGGATGGCCAATCACAAATGACTTGGTTCTTGGTTGGGTCCACATGCAACCCATATTCATCCACAATGTATCCTAAGTATTGGATTCTATGCATGTCAAATGAGCATTCTCTGGGTTGGTGTATAAATTGTGTTGTCCTAGGGATCTCAAGACCTGCTAAATGTGTTGCAAGTGCTTTGCCTAGGTCCAAATGAATATGAGGATGTCATCTAAATAGACCACCACAAAAGAGTTTGTGAATGACCACAATATATCATCCATCATCCTCATGAATGTCGTTGGATAATTAGTCAAGCAAAAAGTCATGACCAACCACTGAAAGAGGCCTTCTTTATATTTGAAGGCTATCTTCCATACATTGATTCTATTGGAACCTAGTGAGAACTTGACTTTAGATCAATCTTGTTGAAGAAATTGGCACCCTTGAGATGATCAAGAAGATCGTCAATCCGAGGGATCGAGTATCGGTTCTTGACAATGATTTTATTCAGGGATCTATAATCAATATAGAGTCACCACGTTCCATCCTTCTTTTGCACCAACACAATTGGGATCGCACAAGGTGAGGAGCTTGGTCCAATGTGGCCCTTGTGGATGAGCTCATAAATTTGATGATTTATTTCCTCATTCTCCAAAATGGAGCTTTGTATATTGGACCATTGGGAAAGGGAGAACCAAGTTTCAAATCAATGGGATGTTTGACCTGATAGTGTAGAGGCACCCCTACAAGTGAAGTGAAGAGATCTTTGTATTCATCAAAAATATTTTCCACATATTTATGCTATGTAGAGAGACCTCGTGTTAAATATATGGTGGCGACATTTCATTCCTTTTTTGACCAAACCATGAAGAGGAAAAACTTGTAGTTTGTGAGATTAATTTTCGTCACTATTTTGTTGAGATCAATGAAATTGCAGTAGTCAGAACTACGTTGGATACCCTGTCAAGATGATCCACCAAAGTGATAATGACACTACAGGTTTAGGACTCATAAACAACATGAAATTTCCATATATAAGGTTGTCCTAAAAGAACATCAAAAATTTCAAGTTGGGAAACATCACCCAATACCTCATCTTTGAAGGGCTTGATGTTGTAGGACATGCGATGTTGTTGGTTGACACGGAAATCCCATCCTTGGATCAGCCAACCAATGGTGCATGGTTGGTATCTTTAATATTTTAATGACCTCAATCGATATCGGTTTCTTCTGGCTCTTGCTCCCAACAATGAAATTCAATGGGATTCCCTTCACCCACGTATGTGAATGGAAGAGGTGCTCCCCTTCCTCAAGCTCCTTTGACTTGTCTAGTTGGATCTTTGCGATTATGATGACAACACTAGGTTCCGCATCGATGATCTGATTTCCCTTATCCTACTCCAAATCAGAGTTTGATTTAGAGTCCAACTCTTTTTCTTTAAGCTCAACCAACAATGACTATTTTGAGTGGCATTCATCAACATTGTGCTAGGGGCTTTGTGGAACTCACACCATTTTCCAATGTCCTTCTTCATCTTCC